>JACDOX010000089.1:2197865-2317329 GCA_014549065.1 Cardinalis cardinalis | reverse complement strand
TTAATGGAAGAAATCCAACTCTGCTCTGCTCTAGGAGCTCTAAACTGGCTGGAGAATAAGAAAATAAAAGTACATGAGGACTGACAATAAGTGCTTGGCAGGGTGCATTGAGGACTGGGTTTGTTTAGCAGTTCTGAACAACCAGCTCCACATGTGAGTGTGTTCCTCTTTATTACTTAATTTGAACAGCAACAAAATCCCTGGAAACAGGGATTCCTTCATGCCATGCGAGATACACAGCCATTGCAAGGGACGCTTCAAAGGCTTTTTATCATCTTCCTATTTTCTTTAAAAATAATTACAAGATATAAGTAGAAATATCCAGAAGAATAGAATAGAATAGAATAGAATAGAATAGAATAGAATAGAATAGAATAGAATAGAATAGAATAGAATAGAAGCAAACACTCCCTATGAGGTATTTATATGACAATATAAAATTCACTTGCCTAGCTACAGTCTCAAAGATTTAACAATGTGGGAGGTGTCTCACACTTTTAAGGTTTGCTTTGGTTTTCCTCATGCTCTTTTTGGGTGGTCAGGTGTATATTTGCATACATTGTATACATATATATGTATACAATCTAAAAATCAGTTGTCTAGAAAAAAGCAAACCTTCAGAAAAACCATCACRTTTAATACCCACAAATACATTTAGCCTGCAGATACTTCATGCCACTAAGAAGTTCAGGGAAAAAATGTTGCAGATGTGTTGGCCTTACACAGGGAAAAAARGGTTATTAAGAAACCATAATACAGTTGTGACCTCACCCAGCAGATAGTGCTGCTGAGGGTAATAATTTTTTATGATCCAATCTGCTATCTAACTTTGGAACAACTTGGATGACACAGCTTTTTTAAWGGATTGCTTAAAAATGAATGTTTCTGCATCAGAAGAGTGTTTGGGCTTCCTGTGAGTGTGGTAGGTAGTTGGCTTTGTTTTGATTCAAGAAATGGAAGATACAGATCTGATTAAGCTGGGGCACCAGCAGGCCATGGCACTCTGGAAGGCTTGGAGAATGCATGGTGAAGGAAAGGAATGAAGAGAGGGAGGAAGATAGGAATCTCTAAACTGTTTTTGCAAGATTAGGTTTATAAAATAGTAAGTTTTTTAGAGATTGCCTTTTAAACAGAATTAAGTAACATCTGTGTGAGGGGGCCTTCAGAGATGTGGGAAATGACTTGGCTTTCATTCTAGCATTCCCATTCACAGGCACACAGGCAACAGGCTTGGTTTTTTTAAACAGGTAATGAAAACATGGACATATATAAATATGTCCATTTGCAAGGACATTTTTTTGTCTTCCAGCTGAAGCAAACCTCTTTTTCAGCTAATGAGGTTATGAGCATCTCAAGACCAGTAAAAGGAGCAGAGGAGAAAACTGTCAGTGGCAGAAGGCAGTAACCCTTCTGGTGCTGGGCTGCATCCTCTGTGTTCAGGGGATTGCAGTGGTGAGGGAACAGACCCTCTGTCCCTTGCAATGAACTGTATCCTCTGCTACACTCTCTCCAGGAAACCCTGGTGGTGATGAGCTTACTCCTCATTGTTCTTTGCAGGTGAATCYCAGTTTTGGGCTGCACATAAACCTGACGGGGCTGTTGTGCAGGTAAGAAGGATAAATAAAACCAAACCATTCTGTTTAGGARATCAGGCACACACTGTGAACAATAGGCAGCACTAGTCTGGGGTTTGGTTGCATAATTTGTGTGAGCTATTTATTAATACATAGGAAAAAGTGCACACCTGCTCCTGGAAATCCCAAACAACACTGTCTTGGATACAGGTATCCATGACATTAAAAGTGCAAACCACTGCTGCTCACATCAAACAACCAACTCAGCAGACTCAGATCCTCTGCAGAGGAGAGCAAATAACACCTGAGGCAGCAGCTACAAAGAGAAAAAAAAGGGATTGCTGGCAAGTGTTTGTGCAAGTGTTTTGTCTTGCAGTATAAATACACACAAACAGATGATTGTTCATAATGCAGATCTGATTATATGCCATCAAGAGAGAAGATAGGACTGTTATTACGTTGTTTGTTTGGAATGAATGACACTATTAGTGCTACTGGTAGCTATGGCAGGAAACCCAGCCAGCAATCCCAGCATCACTTCTGAAACAGACAAGCCTGGGAATAGATGGTGTGCAAAAAACACTGGGGCAATTTCTTCAAAAAACCTCCAAATATCCAAACCACCCAGTGGATGCAAAGTGCTTAGGCATCTGCCTGAGCTTAGTTTTCACTGCATGCAGAGTTGAAATCACCAGCGATCCTTGAAAGCATAAATTGTTTATTCAAATACAGCCTAAAAGATGAAAAAGCATTCAGTTAAGGCATTTTCCAAAGGCACAAAGGACAACAGTCTTTATTTTTCTGCAAAGAGAATGTAAGACTCTGAGACGTGATATCACAAGATTAAGGAATCTCCTCTAATTTGCCACTAAGGCAGCAAACTGGAATCACTGTTACCCATTCCCCAGCAGCTGAGTGCAGTGTATAATTTCCATGTGTGACAGTCAGAGCCTGTGTTAGAGGAGAGAGAGATGGCAAATCATTTAATCTGCCTGCAGAGCTGCCCTTAGGCAAGGCCAGGGGTACAACTTCATGAGATCTGTGGCAGAGCCCAGTGAGATCCAGAGGAAGGATTCCTCTTCAAACCAGCTGCACCCAGAGTGCAACCTGTAAAAATCAAGACACATCAAAATGGCCTTTAAAACAATTCAGTTAGCAAAGGACTTAGGGTTCATGGCAGTTTCTCTGTAGTCCACTGAAGGAAAAGTCTCTTAGGCTAACCAAAGTCATAGAGAAAAAACGAGAGTGTATTAAACTCACAAACTAATGGTCTTGGGGCCAAGTGGTCKAATGTTTCAAAATAACAAAAGAATAATAGATTTATGTCATTTATKATAGGAATTCCTTTCAGGATCAGAGTGGAACATACAGGGGTAGGGTATAAGGTAATTCATTCTCCTGCTTGGAAATATGACTGTTTAAAAAATTGTGTGCTTATATGTGTGTGCCTGTGTACAGATAATAACAGAGATCAGTGAGTGGTAAGTCGTGCCAAAAGAAGAGCAGAGCATACARGAGGCAGAAGAACAGCTTGGACCAGCATTAGCCCCTCACACGATGCCCAGGGGTGTGTGATTTTGAGCATGAAGACCTTGTGGTTCCTGCAGCAGGAGTGGCAGAGAGAAACTGCTGCCCACCTGGTGAGTTTGGCTGTCTGATGGCCACAGCAAATGTGGGATTTATGGATTTCTGCATTCCTCCTGCCAGTGGTGGAATAGCAGGGGGGACTGCCCTGTCTGTCGAGGCTTCTCTGCTCCTTGCTTGGTGTGTGCCCCTTGCACAGAGATGTGGCACATGGTGTGAAGGAGGGATTTCACCCCTCYGCAGGCACACAGGACCTGGTGGTGACTCCATCTCTGTAAACTCCTACAGCCTTCCTTAAATTCCCTTCCAGAGCAGGTGTGTACATCAGATCAGGCTATACACCTGATGTGTTCACCTTGTATTTCCTGTGATACATATATATACATTGGGTTTTTATTGGCTATTATCCTTCACCTTTGATGCAGTTTTTCTGTGGCATAGCTGTCCTGTGGATTCCCAGGAATGCTTTTTTTTTCACTCTGTGGGTACCTGAAATCAGCAGTGGTGCTGGAGGTTCAAGGTACTGATTCCCAGAGCAGGTGGCCTCACTGTGCTCTCTGTACTGCTACAAATCAACAGCATTGTGTTCATTTAAGGGAAAGGAGAAGGGAAAAAAGGCCTGCAATGCTTATTTCCCCCCCTTTCTATAAATATAAATGCTCTTTAGAGCAATTTTCCAGGTCAGTTTTACTCAGTGCTTTGACTGATGCCACAATTTATGTCAAGCTTCACAAGTAAATGTGGTGCTGCCCAGGCAATCCTGCCCAGCATTCACGGGGTGAGCCCCCACGGGACCTGCCTGAGACGTGCCTGAACTGAAAAATTCAACACCTGGCTACCTCTGTCTCCTCTGTCTCTCTGTCATGGATGGAGTGACTCTTATTTCTTCAGCCTGATCAGAAACAAGGCAGTCTAAAATCTTCTTTTGAAAACTTCCCTCTGAAGTGACAGCAAAATGCTACTACATTGATTTAAACAGGTTACAAAAGAAAAGCCATTTTTCTTAAAAATATTAGAGACTTTTGACCTTTAAAAAATAGATAGTTGACACTTTCTCCTGTCACTTTTCCTTGTGAACATGAAAAACTTGTCTCCCTGCCATGATTTATTGAACACCAGGGAGTTACAGGGTAATATCTCTTAGCAGATATTGATGTTTCAGAAATGAAATCAAGGACTGACTCTTCTCATCATCTCTTTACTTTGCTGAAGATACACACCCGTGTTGTACTGGCCTTACTAAAAAAGTGGAAAACCCATTTAACCAACTGCACACTAATGGCAACTCCACACTTGGAGTCAGATAGTGCATCACACTTGGAGGGAGATTATCAGGAGGTGCCAATGCTGTGCCTTCCTGTCTTCTCCAAAGGGCAGGAAACCATGTTCTCAAAGAAATCCCTGCAGGCTTGGGAAAAAAAAATAAAATGCAAATTTCAGCATGGCAGACAGAAGCAAAGGGGATTTTATTTCTATCTGTGCTTTAGCACCATGCCAGCAATCCAGATGAAAGCCTGTGGAGAGTTTGGTTGCATCAAATTAATTGTCCATGTAAAGGTTTTAAATTGGTCTCTCTACTCTGAAAAAGCACATGATTAGTCTGCAGAATTGGGACCCATAACAACCAGATCCAACAGATGAAGCTACATCATTACAAGAATTGATTTTATAGTCAGTACAGTTTGGGGGACAGATATCTGCTCATACTCCAGCACTAAGGGAGTGTATACACTCCTTACAGTTTATTGCCAGCAATGCTGAAAATGCATGAAACTTTGTAGGGTCAAAGAAGAAAAAGGATCTTTAGAGAAAATGACAACTTTCCACAGAAATCTGGCTCCACACAGGCAGCCCAGAGAGATGGGGCTCAGAACTCRGTGCCCTCCAGCCCCTGGGACAGACATATCTGCTGCCCCCTGCTTCAGGAATTACTAAATTTTATCTTTGGCCATGAAAGCTTGCAGGGAAGACAGAAAAATGTGTGCCAAATAGAAACACCCACTCAGTCAATGGCACTTTCCCCCTCAGGCATRATGGGCTCCAGAGGATGTGGAGACCATGCTGGCAGACAAAGATGGGTGTTCAGCTGAGGAAGGGACCTTCTCTTTCAGAGATACAGATATTCCCAAGTTGTAACTCCTTCCATGGAAATGGGCAAGCAGCATTTATTGCCACTTATCTTTTATTACTCCTCTCTTGGCTTTAGTAGCCAGCTAATGATGAATAGTTTATTAAGATGACCTGGGGAGATGAAGRAATTGCATTGGAGACAATCATTCAGGAGAGCAGCCAAATGAGGAAGTGCAGCAAATAATTTCTGGGAAAAATCAATAGGCAGACTGTCTTGGGCTGGGAGAACATGTGGCTTCCAGAACCCAAAGTCCAGTGACAGCCTTTCCAAACAGATCCTCCTGAAGCAGATGCTCCCAGATACTTCAGCAGACAGCTTTGAAATGCTTTAAGGAAGCACACATTCATGAGAGGCCTCTGGAGGACTGTTCATTACTAATTCAAATACATTACAGAAACGGGGATATCCAGAATAACAAGTGCCTCAGATAGGCACAATTAAACATTTTAGCTAAGATAGGAAATGCTAAAAAAAAGWATTTGTTCTTGCTCCTCAATTTTTGCTTTAAAAATCCTCCCAGAACACTGAGTATTATTCACCAGAGCAAATCATATTGTACATACACACAGAGTATATTTCATTTCAGGGAAAATAAATCTCCATGACTTGACCCATTATAAGTAAAATATTAGCATTGCCTAATGTTAAGGCCAATTATAAATACAGACATCATCCAAGAGGTGCCAGCACCATGTACCACATCTTTCAAATGTTCTCCTGAAAGGATTTAGGTTTCTGTTATTCAGTGTTAAGAGTTCTCCCTGTGAAATATTCTTTTCCAGCACAGAGATTTCCTTGTCTCCTCATTTCTATTTGCATTCATTCTTCCCTTCCATAAAAGCAACTTACTGTCCTTATGTTTTGTGTCTAACTGGACCCTACAAACTCTTATCCATGAGCTTTGGCACCAGGCTAAGCTAAGATGGTACTGCATAAATGTTTGTATGATTACGTGCAGCCTAACCAAGGAAAAGGATATTCTTTTATGCTTCCAAAGTCAAATCCAAACCTCTGCCTTGCAACAGGCTGCCGGAGAAAAAACACACACCACCAAGAAGCTACTAAATCAAAAGCTTTTCAAAACAATTGTGCAACAAGACTCATTTATCTAATTATGATATCATCATGAGCAGAAAAAATTACTGCTAATCCCAAATCTGCAGGTTCTGTATTGGAGGATGCAGAGATGGCATGGAAACATGGAATTGCACACAATCCCTAAGCCTTTTGCCAAGTGGCAGCAAAGAGGAGCCTGAATCAAGATACCCAGACTCTTATTTGTATTACAAACTGAACAGCTGTCCACTATGAAACCTTGGAAAATCACATGCTCCCACCTGAGTCACAACCCTTATCAGCAAACTCTGCAAGGCTGCACACGGATGAGAAACTCTTAACAGGGGGAAGGAAAGATGTCATGAAGCTTGGGCCAAAATTCACTATAATAATGTTTCTTTGTTTGTGTGTGTATACACACAATATTCCAATAAAAGCAATAAAAATAATAAATCCATGGCCACAGGATGGTCCTTACTCACTGAAAGCAGGCAGCAGCTGCCTTTCTGCACACCTCACCCCATTTCCAAGGAGGCTGCTCTGCACCCCGCTCCGGAGAAGCACAAACATACAAAGGCTTTCTGCTCTTGTGGGGCTTCCACAGGGAAATCCTCAGGCTGGACCCAGCCCTTTGATGGGGAGCCCTCAGGAAGARCCATTCCATAGGAATGAGGCAAAACCCTTGAGAACCCAGAGGCGATTCTCAGCCGCTTGGGAACAACCTGTTCCTCCTGGGYCGGAGTGCTTTGATCTGCCTGGGAACCATTCTCCTCCCGTCTATCCTGGGACATAGAAGGAAGTTTGACCTAGAGATGATGCAAAAAGCCTTATTGGAATTAGCTCTTCCTTCCTCATCAAGGAAAAAGAGGAATCTTCCTCTCTAGCCACAGCACTAAAGAAGGAGRCTGAAAAAGAAATGTGATTTGAATTTAAAAAATCATGTTTTCCTTAGAAGTTGCTGTGTCTATTCCTTTGCTGAACAGTATAGCATATACTTATGATATTTTTTTTTGTCTGACTTCCTGTATTGGTGTAAATAAAATGGAACTTACAGTGTTTTCACAGCACTCAAGCCTGGCAAAACATTTTTATACTTCCACAAAAACCATCTGAGAAAACACTACTGATAAGAGGGAAAAACAATTCCTGAAGAGATACCAAACCATAAAAATCACCATTTGGAAAAATCATGATGATGAAACACATTTAAAAAATAAATAAATTAAATTAAATCCTTCCTTTCTGATAAATATCATTGCTTTAGTTGAGACTGAAGAAGATTTCAGACTCTGCTGCAGAAGGAATGAAAATCCATTGATTTTAATAGTGGATATGTATTTACATTAGCATTCTACATTTTAGAGGAGTGCATATTTTCCTGCAATTTTGAATAAGTGTTTTCTCTGGAAAGTACACAGCTCAATACACAGAACACAGAAGTACACAAACTTAAAGGCAATCCTGTCACAGCAAATTAGCTCAGATTTAAAGGAATGTTAAATTCTGAATTAAAACTAAAAGAAAAATGATACACTGTTTCTTTCCCCACCAAATGGGAAAAAAAGCATGCAGYGTTGAATTATTTTAATGGCAAAATGAAAAAAAATATAACATAATATTATGGAACATGATCAGAATTCTCTCTGAAAGATACTATATCTTGAAATTACTGCAATTTGGACCAGATGCCTGGACAGAAGAGCATTTTTCTTACATGCAGAAAGATCCAGCAAACAGAAAGCAACCAGCAGCACCAGCTCACACCACGTTCTTCTACACAAAATTAATAGGGTGGCACTGTAGTCTTTCCACCAGTTCCAAGATGGCTCTGCAGTGTGGCTCTGGCTAAGAGATTCTCCAGGTGAATCCCCTGTGCCCCACCTGAATGCCTTTGGTGAGGAAAGATTATGCAGCAGCTCAAGTACATGGGGTTTTAATTTTTGTCTTTGCCCTGAAATCATGCAATTGGTACTTCAAAATGGCAGGGTAAGGACAGTGACACCTATTTAACTTCAGGACCACACAAAGCCCCACATCAGATGTTTTGGATTTAGTTGATCTTGATGAATTCAAACATACTTGTGTATTTTGATTTTTTTTTGGTATGTGTTTTCTTGTGTGTGTTTGTTTGTTGTTGTTGTCTTTTTTCAACTGGCACACAATTCCAATAAATTTTATAACTTATTTTCTGTGAAATAAATGAACCTCTGTGAGCATGCAAGTCCCAAGAAGCCACACAGAGAATATTTATCGATTAGACCTGTTAAAAGAGATTAATGCTACAAAACAACTCCACTTCTGCTCACTTTTTTCTCTGTGTGCTGCTAAAGTCAATTTGAGGACATTCATCCACTGAAGACTGAGAGGGGCAGAGGAACTCCCTTGGAGTACAGGGTATGACCTGAGCTCAGGACACGACTCTCTYCCATCTCAACCTGCAAGTCTCCTAAATCCATTTTGCCTCATCATTCAAAGAGTCCTGAAGGGTGGCACCAGGAAGCAAGCTCTCATATCCTCCTCCTTAAAAATGTACAGATGGAGACCTGTTAGGAGAGCTCAGATGTGTCAGGGACATGATTACTTAGGAAGGTGCCAAAAGAAAAGAAGGAAGGTGCCCCCTAAACAGGGAGAAACACACCTGATTTTCTTTTAGGTCACAYTTAGTTAAAAGTGAGGTAAAAAGGCTTTATTGATGTGGATGGCAAAAATCTTCCATTTATCCACAGATGAGGCACAGCATGGCCAAAGCAATCAAGCCTTCCCACAGTGCCCCACAGAGGAGCCTGGACTCCCACTGAGACCCCATTTCAAAGTCTGGCCAAGAGAGGCTGCTGCTGCTGACAGCCAGCTGTGGCAGCCTCAGCTTGCAATGAATCACCATCTCCTGAGGGCACAGGCTGAGCTCACCCTCTCCTGGTATGCCAGCCATCAGCCTACCCAAGTGAAAATAAAACATTCATCACACACATGCAGACTGGATATGAACAAATGACCCAGAAATCTGGGGGGTTCCAAGTCCCATTACCCTCTGCCTGAGCCGTTCTCCTGTCACACCAAACTTGTYGTGACATATTTTGTGTGGGCTGCCTGGTGGGGGTGGAGAACAACCCAAAGCCTACTTTGTCATTTAGTCCTAAAATTATGTATAACTCATTCAACATACAAATAAAAGGAAAAAAACTGCCACAAAAGAGGGAAATGTGGTAGCAAGGGAAAAACTTCCTTGCAGCATATTAGGTCTTCATTTGAATTCCAGCATACATCTGAATGAATTATATTTTTTAATTTGTTTTACTATGCTAATAGTCACCATGCACTGGTGGTTTTAGCAGTATTTTCTCTTTATATGTGTGACTCAAGAATTGCCATAGCAACTTGCTAGCTAATTAGCCTTCAGTTACTAACAATCAATACGATTAGACAAGGTCAGCGCTGGAGTAAGAGCTGGAGTAAACTCTACAGAATTCAAAAAAAGGCTACTGAGAGTGAATAACAGCAAGGAGAGGAAGAGAGGGCTCCTGGATGGTCTTCCCAAAAGAATGGTGGTCTTCCCCAAAGAACAATTATTGCTCTGCCATTACTCTGTCTCCTGTGAACCAGAGGAGTCATGGCAAATGAGAGCTTTGCCACTTGAGTACAGAGAGCTTTCAGCCTGCCAACAGATTCACAAAATATGGGGAACAGAAGCATCCCTATGTGTGCAGATGAAAAGATACCTTACTGTCACATTGCTGGGACTGATGCTGACTGCACACCCCCAAAACCAAGAACAATGATGCCCTAGATTTTTTGTCAATATGAAGTCAATCTCCCTGTGTGGGAAAGGTGCCTGAAACCTGGAGACTGTCCAGTTCACAGGAAGGTGCTGTCTGGGAATTAAGCCTGTACAGGGCTTAGCTGAGGTCCCATTAGGAGGCCCTCTGTCTAGAGACCTGAGTGATTGCTCCTGCTGACACAATTCCCCCTCATTTTTACRGCCTGTTTCAGTCGTTAACATGTTATCTGTTACCCTGAAAGCACAGTGCCTGGCAGCACAGTGGGATGGAAATATAATGTGCTGCTCAGAGCTACTCTGGGTCCTGGGAATACAAAACAGGATCCTTGATATTGACAGATGAAGGCTTGTGAAAAACCACTTTACTTGTTAGTGTGTTTAGGTCTGCTACCAAGAAATACAGGCAAAACCAAGCTTATTTTTAAATAAACAGTTTGTGTTGTCAATTATGCCTGGGCACATGGCTGTCGCAGATGAACTGAAATCCATTTTCTTTCCTCTGTAGAAATTCATTGCCTCCTGGCTCTGTCCTCTGTTCTTCCCTGGAGTTTACTCCTCTGCTGCAAATGTGCCTCCAGCCTCAGCTCGTGGCCCTGGGTCCCCCAACAGAGGGTCAGGATCAGGGAATGGAGGAGCCAGGAGGGTGAAAATGTAATGACAAAACAGTCTGGACAGTGCCGTGTGAGGGCACTTCAAGTCATGAGTTTTGAGGCAAAGTGTCTTGACTTTCGTCTGCACAGGATGTCTCAAAGAAGGATGAGAGGGTTTTAAGCTCAAAAAAGGCAGCTTTTATTAGAATATCGACTAGCATAATTAACTTCAAAGCAGAAAAACCTTACAGGATATTGGAAGAGAACTGGGAAGATTTTATATCCTCCCTTCCCTGACATCCAATGCCTTTGGAGGTTTGGAGTCCACAGAATCATRGAGTAGTACAGGTTGGAAGGGAATTTTCAAGGTCATCCAGTCCACCTTCCCAGAGGGACATCCACTAGACCAGGTTGCTCAGAGACCAGAACAAYCTGACTTTAAATGTTTCCAGGGATGGCTCACCCACCACCTCTCTGGGCAGCACATTCCAGTGGCTCAGCACACAAACAGGAAAAACTTCTGCCTTATATGTAATCTAAATAGATCCTCTTTTAGTTKAAAACCACTAYTCCTTGTCCTGTTGGGACAGGCYCTGCTGAAAWGTTTGTCCCCCTCTTTTGTGCAGTCCATCTCTAAACACTGAATGGCCAAATTCCTCAATGGCTTGTGGCAGCAAGCTCTGCTCAGACCCCCTGTAAATCCTGTCCATCACCCCTGGGGCTGCTCCCTGCTCTCCAGGGCAGACCTTGAGTGACACATATCCATCTTTGGACTCTAACTATCCTACCACTTGCAGCCCCTTTATGCCTCAAAGGAAATACCCCACAGCCCTTCCTCCAAGGAGCTCTGCTGCTGCCACCTCTCCTAAAGAAYCTCATCTCATTGGAAACAGAAATAATAAATAAGCACGTTCTTTTCTCTGCATCGTGCTCACCCCTTCTCACAGCACAGATGGGAAAAGCATAAATCTTAAAAATCCTGCACAAGAAGCCATAAAAATGTGGGGAATAAAGATGAAAAACWGGCCACTGTAAAAACCTCATTCCAAATAGAAGATAAGATTGACAAAGGGATTAGACGTGTCTAATGAGCACCTTCACTTCATAATTACACTAGGAAGGATAAACATTTCCAGATAAAGATGTAAATCTTTGTGGTCTTGAGCAGAAAAGCAAGACAGAAGTAAAAAATGCTTTCAAATAACAAAAACTGGTTTAATTCTGTCCCCACATGAAATTCTGAATTATTCCTGCTTTTAGTGAAGAAACTGCCAAGCACAAAACAAAGTGGGGAGACCATTCCTGGCGTTTGTGCCGAGAAACTCCCTATTTATTACATGAATTTGTTCTGCTCAGAGGACGAAGCACCCTGTGAGGTGGACAAAATATATTCTCCATGTGGATGAACAATCCCACAGTTATTCCAGAAATGTTTTCTTGAATGTCCTCCTTCAGAAAGTGACATCAGCAGCTCTCAGAGGCAAGGTTCTGTCCCTGTCCCCAGCTCCCAGTCTTCTGCTGGTTACTCYGGAAAACTTACAGACAACAAGAGCTCTCCAGCTTTCTGCATTTCTCTCACAACCAGTTGTAATTTCCATCTGTGGTGTTGGCTCCCCAAGCCTTCAAAATATTTTCTGGCTTAGTATCTGTCTACCATTCTAAATCCTAGCAATTTAAGTGCTTCCCAGACTAGTCTCTATGTATGTACCAGCACACATGCATGTATTTAAGTATATATATTCTGCCATGTGGTGAGTAGTTTAGTCACAAAAGGTACCCCACTCTTACTTATTTTTAAAGGATCAMACACATATATGGGAGGCTTCATCCAAACCAGGCCCCTGCTCTACATAGCAAAACAAATATTCACAGTATTTTGTGAGCAAATTGTTCTTGGCTTGGCCACAAAACAAACAATGGGCAAAATGAATCTCTGGTTTTACACCTGGGATGAATTAGGGCCAGCAGAGCCTTTGATAGAAAAATCAAAATGCAGCTCACTAATAATGATAAAACGCCCAGTTGCCTCTCCACTGAAGCAAAGGAGCCATCAAACTAATGATTAAATCTACATAAATCATTTGGCATAATAAAAATAAAGGCTGTGCAATATAATGTTGTCAGAGAATCAACATCTCCTGCTTAGAAAATAGATGTCTYGACTTCATCTCAACATTTGTTTTCCATAAATGCTGAGGTTTATATCAGCATTTGTATAGCAATGGGAAACACTCCTTCATTGCAGCATGTCAATTCCACTAGCATTATTCCTAAAATAAACAGAAAAGCTGGATAAAATTAATATGGGAAGCTGTTTCTGAAATCCTCCTGAAATGGAATTGCCATTTCCAATCTGGTGCCAGATTTCTTCTTTCTACAAACAATATTTAGGAGTGACAACAATAAAAATTGAGGCAAATCCCATTTAGAGCAAATTTGGCACAATTTCAAGGAGGTCACACCTTTTGCATTCCCTCACTGGTACAGTTACAGTACATTCAACAAAATTAATACMAAAAAACCCTATAATTTTTTATTTTAATAGTTAGAAAATACCTAATTTTTTTTCCTTTTTTTTCTTAAAAAACTTAATTTTGTATTCACAGTTCTGTTTACAAGTCAGTACATTTTAATTCTGAATTTGATCAAGAAATTTGGGAGTTAATATGTAACTAACACATAAAGGAGAACATTCTTTTGAAAATTATTTAGGGATATTAGAATKAATATACTGATTTTATCATGAAAAATATAATTATTTAATTCAGGATAATATTCTAACATATCACATGAGAAAAAACATATATTTTGCCATGTATGAGTAATGAATTATATTTGAAAATGTAAAATGTAAATAGAAYTGGCAATTTTGAGTTCTTATATGCAAATACATTTAATAAATGTACCACTCTGCCACCTTAAGAATTATTTTAAGTTAATTAGTAAATATGTATTTTGACATTTACAAAGTCACTTAGATGGCCATTTATTCTACCTTGAAATTACATGAATCTTATAATAAAATACAAATTGAAACTTCCTTTCTTTCCAAATAGAGGGAATCTTCTGGAGGAAAGAGATGAAAACTGAAGAAGTGACAGAATCAAAATTTTGATTTTGCCAGCATCCATCCTTCCCTCTTGGAATAAAAAACCCACCCAAAAGCACCTGAGATGGATGTCAGAAATCTGGCAGACATAGCAGCCTCCTCAGCATGCAGTGACCATACCCACGGGAGAAAAGAAGAAAGATGATGGGATTAATTCTGCACCACAGGATGACCCTCAGTTCTGAGGCTCCTCACTAGGTTTGCCAGTCACAATAATCAGCTTCATGCCTCAAATGCAAGGACCTGGACTGGGGCTGCCTTGCAAAACTGTWTGGTCCAGGGGAAGGAGATGTCTTTGTGTGATGCTGAACCTCCAGCTTGTCTGGCACAGCTCCTTGCCCTAGTGGTGGCAGGGGAAGCCCAGCAAACTGTCCAAGAGCAGGGCAAGCCAACTGAGAGATAATCTTACCAAGTGAGAAAAACATCTTGATAATTCACAACGTTTTCAATTGCAGATGTGGTGTTTGTTTGGTTGGTTTTTTGGGTCGGATTTTTTTTTTCTTCCACCTGGCTGAGACTTTCTTTAAGAACTGTGSATTTCACTCCCAAATCTCATTTTGGATGAATGAGGCTACTTGAGATCCTACATTTACATCTGCAAAAAGGCTATCTTAATTTAGCATACATTTAGTTTTATCTGTCTTATTAGGATGGAGGAAGGCAGAAGAAGACTGGATCAAAGTTTCCACCTGAAACAGAGTGGGAACTCACAAGCATTTGCCTACATTTCATGTTTTATGAATTCAGGTAATCTGAACAGTATGTCACTGGGGAAAGGCATTAAAGCATTTAGCATACATTCAGACAAGTTGGTTCCCTTTTTTTTYYCTCTCTCTCTCTAGACAGCTGTAAAACAGGGACCTGAAATGATGTGCAAGATGATTCTCCCATTAAATACTTCAGTCTTTAATGCTGGCTTCACACCAGTGCAGTTAACAAATAAAGATTCTGCTAACAGTTCATTACCACAAAGCTCATTCTTGCTCAACAAAAGCAAGTAATGACAAAATGTATTTTCTTTCTAAATTTATTATATCAAAGAAAGCAAGCATCAAGATAGTAAACCACATAGAAAGAATTATGGAATACTTCTTTCTTGTGCTCTGATGTGTTTCAATTAAAATATGCAAATATTAGTGTGTTTTTCTGTGACTTTTTGAATAGAAAATTTAGAAAATGTTGATATGGAAGCTATTAATTGATTTTACATTTCCTAGCTTCTTCTTCTAAGGGTTTTTACTTTATTTGTAATTTTGTTCYATCCAAGCATTAGAAAAATCCTGAGATCAGATTATCTTTCCCTGAAATGTAGCAAAACTGTAATTAAATCTCTGCTCTTTGACATCGGCAGTGAGTAACTGACATGGATAATAAATTTCTCCTTCAGGTTTTTTAGTTGTGCAAGGGATGACAACAGAAACTGCAAGTGGAAGATCTCTTCCACAGTTAAGCTTTGGCAAGGAAAAGCAGAATACCAAGTGATGATGCAGCAAAAGGTTTATAGATTGTAATAAAGCCACGGGCCTTCCTTCATTGCTTGTGTTTAGAACGCAAGGCATAGCTTCTCCTGGCGTGAAATAAACTGAATTTAGAACACCAGGCTCCCTATATTTTCACCCCAAACACAAAAGCTTGCCATCCAGGGGGTGATGTTTCCAAAGGCTGCAGCAATGGAGGGTGGTCTGCAGCGATGGCACTGCCTGGAGAAGGAGAATTACCCCAACAGCTCATGGAGAGACAGCAGCACAGGCACTGCTCTGCCCGGCTCCTCCACCACCACCATGGATACAGGAGCCCTGGGAGAAGCCCCTGTGGCTGCTCACCTTCCACATGCCATTTGTGGGAGCCCATCTCAAAGGGCAGAAGGGGCAAAGGAAGATTGACACACCTTGAAATGCACATCTGGCTGAGGACAGGCTTTCTCACATGATTCTGCTGGATCCATCTTGGAATGGACTGGAGGCCTGAAGAGCCACCAAGCCCTCCTCTGAGGAAAAAGCTCTGTTCCAGCCCACTGAACACTACCAAACACAGACTGTCACCTGGGGTGGGGACGTATGTGACCTGCAAGTCCAGCTGCAGGAGCCAGGAAGCCTCCTGTGACTACTCCCTGCCCAACCACCAGCCTGCTGACTTGTCCAGGGCTGCAGGGAAAGCCCCACAGCACAGCAATGGCCCCATTCAAACATTTRTTTTTTTGGATAACAGCCTGAATTTTAAATTTCTTTGCCTATGTTGGTTACTTGCCTTAGTATTTTTGAACAGTAGTCCTCTGTTCCCTGAGAGAAAATGCATAGACTAATTTAAATGCATTAAGCAGCGTACTTATTTTCACGGCCTGCCCTCAAGATGCTGAAAGTTACACAGAAGTTCCTATAATGTAAATTAGAATTTAATATCCATAGAGTTGCACCTTGAGAATATACCCTGGAGTATTTGCTACCAAAGGATGACTTTTACCTTATTCAGTAGGTATTTTGGTACACAGAATGGTCTGTGTACCACTTTCACTTTAGGGATGTAAATAAATACTTTTATAAGCATGCACTATTTAACTTATATATCACAGCAGATCCTAAAATCCATATTTTTCCACTTGCAAAAAAAATCCCAAAAAACCGGATTAATCCAAATGATGCATTGAAAGGTAGAAAGCAACTCCTGCCTAGACAAAATTTCCAAATGCTTTGGCTACACTTAATCATAACCATTTTCTCATCTTGAGAAATGAACTTATTTAAGTCTGGTCTTTTGCATATCAAATGAGGCAGCACACAATACAAGAGAAACTGGAGAAGCTGTGAAATGCTGAACAGCTTTCTTGGTAGCAGAAGACACAGCCTGCTTGTCCTTAGGTGATCCTGTGATTCCTGCTTCCCCCCCTACCCTCCAATGTCTTTGGGCTCTATGCTGAAAAGTGTCACAGATTCACCTGCAGGAGCTTAATGAAGCTGATTTTAGGAGCACATGGGATGGGTTGACCACTTGCTAGCCCAGGCAGCCTGATGGCTACTGCTGAGGAAGGTCTGGATGGTGAATGCATCAATTTGCCAGGTTGTTATAACTTGCTAGAGAAAGTGAAGTCTCCATGTTCTGCCAAATTTTCTAGGTGAGACTTAAAATCAAGCCAAGAATTCTGRTCCTTCCCCAGCCAGAGAAAGAGAGACACCCCTTGATTCAAAATTCTGTCTTCTGGTCTCCATTGTCCACAAGTAACTCCTCTGAGTTTGGACAAAACATGAAAGATGATCTCAGTGTGATCACTCAGTGTGATCCAACTGAGTCAAAGGAAAGTGGGACTTGCCTTTTAGCCTAGAGGGGCAAACAGGAGACGCGTTAGCATCATCCATCAGGTTGGTTATTGCTTGTGAAATAAGCTGGTGCTTGTRTGTCTAGGYCACRGAGCAGCAGCATTTGTTCTTAGGAACTATCACTGGACCCACACTCTCAACAAAGAGAAAACCAGAAAATCTTGAATGCACTAAGTAATTGAGTAAATAGATTCAGGGCTATTTTTTCTCTGCCAATTAATGAGGAAGCAGTAGACAGCTGCTGTCTTCCATGGACAGAAAACTTTCCAGGAGTGTCAGCTTTGCTGGTTTCCCTCTACCCTAAAATCTTTAGCTTTCCATGATCTCCAGAGCTCATTATGGGCTTAGCTCATCAAGCTCTGTTATCCATACCATGGTTCATGCTCTTAAAATGTGTCTTTGCCAGCGTCTGCTAAAAAAAAATGCTTCCCTCCAATTACTGCAAAATAAAAACAGGGCCAGTAAGGGTGCTTTTTTTCCCTCTGTGACATCTTCTAGTTCAAGAAGTACTTCATCATTACAGCTGAGTTTCCTTAGGCTGCACATAGGTTGGGTTTGAGAGCAAATGATGAACCAAAGCATTATGTTTTAGCTTAAACCCTTCAAAAAGAACAAATAACTGATGATGAATTTTCAAGGGGATTGTGCCTCAGGGTACAGACWTGAAGTTTCTTTTGCTTGCACAGGGTAACACAATCAGATCAAGCTTCCTATAAATATAATGCCCAAATCAAGCCTTGTTAGATCAAGATTCACAAATCCACTTTGCCACCTCATAGTAACAGCAGGAAATTCAGAAACAGAGACACTTGGTGCTGCTTCTGACTGTCTCTACTCCAAATTAAGCTCTTTCTGTGCAGGTTGAGAATGACACAGCTGCTGCTGAGGAAGTCAGATTGATTTTGCCAGGTATGTGCCTGCATGGGACAGCTTTTTAATTTAGTAACTGGAGGGTTAATTARTTCTGGGAGTGTAAACAAGTTGGTTAAGCAGAAGTCCAGAAGAACTGCCACGTTCCAGTTGACTAAGGCCTAGGAGTAGACTAAACATGTAGCAAAAATAACCAATCTGCTTTCCTGAACACCTATTGACATGAAGCCAGAGTTGTGCAGAAGTTGGAGAGCTGCTGGCAACAAAATGGCAAGGCTGTTCCTCACACCTGTGGGATTCTCAAAGGGTTTTCTGTAGGAAAATTCAAATTGCATGTTTAGTAAGAGAAGACTCTGATATTTAGAGCCTTATGAAATAAGTTTATTTCATAACTTCAAACATTTTATTTAAGAAGCAAAGATCCTTCTCCCAGAACATACTTCAGGAAAGTTGTTGCACCATATGACAGTCTGCAGAATGGTCATTTCATGTTTTGTCAGCAACTGAAGGAATTTAGATGGTTGAGAAGATAATGACAAACTATAAAATGTTTCAAATGGGCTCTCACTCTTAAAAAAAAAAAAAAGGCAAAAATATTCCAATGACAATATTGCCAAATTAAAACAAGCAAACAAAAAAAWTCAGGTGAGACCTAAAAGATTTCGTCTTGGTTACTAAAACTGAAGATTCATCAGAGATGTCAGATCAACATCTCCATGCCCACATTTCAAAGTCAAACTAATTTTTCCTTTATGAATCATGGTCATTAGTGTCCATTCTGGAAAGTCCTTGGACAGTCCAAACAGAAAAAAAATGAGAAATTGCCTGGATACTCTGACTGAAAAGTATTTGCCATTTTCTGGCAAAATACATATATTTAAAGGTCTCAGCAGTTTAAATGTTTTGGAAGATACTAAAATGCATAGCAAAAGCAGTAAAATAGAAAGGAATTGTTTTTCTTTGAAAACCAGAAATTCAAAAGTCTTCATTCACTTTGAGGGGAAATATAACAGAATTAGGATTCTGAGGGAGGACTCATCCCTGATTTAACCTAGAATCATAGAATCATTAAAGTTGGAAAAGACAGATATTTCACAGGATATTCTGACTTGGAAGGGTCCCTCAAGGATCATTGAGACCTCCAAAATCCTCAAGATCAACCTTTGACCAAACACCACGACATCAAGTAAACCTGTGTTGTCCAGTCATTTCTTGAACACCTTCAGGGGTGGTGACTCTACCACTTCCATGGGCAGCCTGTTCCAATGCCTTAAAACCCTTTCTGGAAATTCTGACATTCTCCCTGGTCCAACCTTGACCTCCCCTGGCACAGCTTGAGGACATTTCCTCTTGTCCCATTTGCCTGGRAGAAGAGGCCAAGCCCCACCTGGCTACAACCTCCCTTCAGGAGATGTTCTGAAGATAACCAGTCTTTCTGTTAAAGGCTGGGGCAAARAAAGCATTAAGAAATCAAGAAAGCATAAATACCTCAATGTTTTCCTCATCCTTGGTGCCAACGTTTCCCCCTGGGTCCACTAAAGGAATGAGATTTTCCTTGGCCCTTCTTTTGCCGTTAATATATTTGTAAACCCCCTTTTATTTCCTTTCACAGCAGTGGCCAGATTGAATTCTAACTGAGCTTTTGCCTTTCTAATTTTCTCTCTACGTGACCTAACGACATCCTTGTATTCTTCCTGAGTTGCCTGACCTTTCCAAAAGTCATAAACTATTTTTTCCCTGAGTTGCTGCAAAAGCTCTGTGTTGATCTTCTCCCCCAACTGCTCATCTTTCAGCACATAAAGACACTACSTCTGTGCCTTTAAGATCTTCTCCTTGAAGCCTTCCTGAACTACTTTGTTATTCAGGGATCTTTCCCAAAGGACTCTCTGAACCAGTGTCCTAACAGGCCAAAGTCTGCTATGCCCTGTGGGACCCCAGGACATCCCTCTGGCTGTCCTGAGCAGCCCAGACCCCTGCCAGRGGGCTCAGAGACCCTGGCACAGAGCCCAGAATGCCTGTGRKTTTGTTATGACCTGTGGAGCAARTTACCAACCTTAGATGAAGATCAGCAAGCCACAACAGTTTAGGTAGAATAATAGTGAAGTTAYCATGGGGTGAAAAAGTAGATTTTGGAGTTTTCAGAATGGGGATTCAGGGGGGCAAGATGGAGGGAWCTGKGCRTGTCCAGCCTTTCTCCTTCTTCTTCTTGGCCTCCATCTTCTGCTGTGATGTTGGCACTTTTACATTGGTTTAGAGTAGAARCTCACTGTCTAACATAGGTGATAGGTATTGKAAAGTAATTGTAAACATTGTAYAYGTATAGTATAAAGACATAACACCACCCCAGGGGCAGGCAGAGTGCCTGGAACTGTCCTGCTGGACAGACCTCAGCAGGACAGGAGGAAGAATTTTTATAGATAAGATACAATAAACAACCTTGAGACTGAGAAATGAAGAGCCCTGACTCCTTCTTCAAGAGCTGGGCTGGGAAAAGAGACTTTCAAACTCTTCTTGGGGTCACTCTGACCAGCTAGAGACCCCGACAATGGCCTCTGACCATCACATTTCCAACTTGCAATCAACTGCCTCATTCCCTAAGGATGATTCCAAAGACCACCACTTCCCTCCAAATTCTGGGCTTTAACACCCACCCTGTTCTCAGAAACACACCTAGGAACGATGTATTAGTGATTAAAATCACGAGTGCGGCTATGCTGGACTGAAGAAGATGCTGTTTTTCTTCAGTAACACATGCAGGAAATATTGTCACTCTTCATTTTTAGCCTACTCAGTTYTAGGGGAGCACACACATACACTACATTGAAGTGTCTCATTTGTATACATCAGGCCATCCACATTTTACCATATGGAGGTATCACATTATTAATAGCTGTTTTCCTTAAATAGGCTACAGTTTGCTTAATCTTTCTTTCTGTGCATGATCTTGCAAGAGTAAAAAGGCTTTCATACAAAGGCTGTGTTTTTATATGCAAATCTATTATTTGATTACCCACTTTTTTTGTCCCTACATTATCATGAATATTTCTGATGAATGTTTTATGGGTTAGGTTTAGGATTTGTGAGCTATTTCAAATTTTATCTGTTTGCTATATCGTCTGCAAATACCACAGTTTTGTTGATGTTGATTGGCCTCATTTACATATTTATCACATTTTATTTTCAAGGAAATTTTGCTATAAACTGACTGTCCCCATTTCTCCTCCATGTACTACTAGTASATGGATGTATTTTCAAATTGAGCCCATTTTCATATATAATTTTTTGGTTAACAATAAATCACCACTTAGAAACATCCCATTCAATGCCTTCATACACATCTGACATATGGTTTCTGAGTAATTAAAGATAACAGAAGCAGCTCACAATGCACTTTGCAGCCCACTTCACAGTCCAAAGTGCTCAATGATTTTCCATAAGGATGAGGCTAAAAAGAACCCTCACCACCTTCTTGCTAAATCCCTTATTCATGCAAGAGTACAAGGGAGAAGGGTAGGAATGATGCAGAGAAATGTCCTTTGGAGTTCTGCCATTGCACACACAGCACTGAAAAAGGTACTGCATTTTAAGTTCACTTTCCCACTCCCACTCAGACTGCTCCTGGGTGAACAGTCTGTTTGTGATCCTCTTCTGTCAGGGTGCAAGTGCTGCTCTGTTTCTAAGCACAACAGGATTTGCCCATATATGAGATATTTCCGAAAAATCATACATGAAGCAGAATAGTTCAGGTTGGGCAGTGAGGGTTATAATTTCTGGTGCTAGCACCAGCTAAGCCATAGATTTTCTGTTGTTAAAGAAAAGTAGGAAACATGTTACACAGGGTTTTCCCTTCTAGTGGTGGAGCTGCAATGCCTCCACAACAGCATACTAATGAATGTAAGATACATCTGTTCATCAAAGGTGTTCATAATTGTACCTCCAGGCTGATCACTAAAATTCACAGAAATGAGCTGCTTACACTCTTTGTGTACTAAGATTTTTGGATCTATCACCTGTAAGAAAATTCTCTCATGCATCCTGCCAGCTGCCTCTGAGCATGCACAAAACAATCCTACTTAATTCATTAGTGAGAAGAGAATTAGCTGACCTATTATTAACAGGAGCTCTTTCCTCCCTAATCTTTCCAACTGCTTCATTCCAAAACTCACAAAATATTCAGATTCCTGTGGTCTTCTGCTATGGCACTGTATTTATTAGCTGCAATGACACTCCCAAGTTCCACCAGCCCTTTGACTGAAGACTGCCCGGTTGCTGATATGAAAATGTATTTATGACAACATTGTTCTGGAAGGTGTCAATAAAAAAAAAACATTTAATTTCTTTTTTTAGACAGAAAGATAAAACTATATGAAGCTCAGTGTTAGGAACTTGCTCACAGGCTGTAAAAGGAGTTGCAATCAGAAAGTGCTGCTTGGAGTAAAATAGGGGTTTCCTAGTAAATATTAACACAATACATACATTTTCTCTAGGTCAACAAGTCCTGTGAAAGCTCCTTTGGGAATGACTCTCATCTTGGTGAGGACAAACCTCCTGAAAACAGAGAAAACAGGGTGATTATTTACAATTCACAACGCCGGACTGTGCAGTAGCCTTGCCAGCACAGGAGAAGCCTTTCTCACAGGCACAAGGATGGTCTCCTGCTGGAGGCTTTGGCATCTAAATACAGCTGTAACATCCAAAATTACAGCACAGTTCTGGGGCTCCTCAGGGGAAAAAGCATCATTAGTAGTTGCCATTTCCCTTTTTGCTACAGGAAGAAATCCAGAATTGCAGCTTCTCTGTTTGCTGAGAGGGAACAGCATCTTTCTCATCTCAACTGCTCTTTTGAGTGATGCTYAAGCACAGGATGAAGCACCCCTGTGGAGCCACACTGGGATGAGGTGCTTACTCAAGGCTGTAAAGTGCTCCATCCATGCTCATGCAGGAAAATTCCTTGACCTGCTTGCTGCACAGATAATTTGAGGAGTCAGCTACTGTGTCCCACCATTGCAACTTTAATAATTTTATGGCTTCTCACAGTCTCTCTTCTAATTAGTTGATAATGTGCCACAAAATTGGGACTTTGGAATACTTGATCATACATGCACCAGGACAACATTTTTGTCATTTTTAAAGGTCACAGAATATGCTTTATGAAGAAAACCCATTTGAAATACCCATTTGAAATATTTGAAGTGTAAGGATTTTTGTTAACCTCAAGTCGTCTCCTTTATTCTCAATAAACAAAAAGGACTAGAAAAATTCTGATAGAACTCAGCAAATGATATATAGGGTTTCTACTACTCCTCAGAGAAATAAGGTGTCATCTGCATGATTGTTTTCTTTCACACATTTAATCATTGATGAGAAGCTAGCACAAACAAATGCATATATTAACATGACCTGCTCATCACAAGCCATCAGATAATATTGGTTGCATTGAGAGACAGTTGTTAAAAAGGGGTTTTTTTCCTTATTTAAAAAAAACACCCACCCGGGTTACACACATGAACATGTTACATACATACATCCCACCCTGGGATTCAGTTTCTYATTCTATTTTTCTGTGGAAGTGGAGATGAATTTTTTTTCTGCATTACTATGGAGTTATTTTATCTAGTGAGCATATCTGCCAGACCACCCCTAATTTTCATCATCTCAGAACTGGCTTTGCATGGCTGTTTAGGATCACCTTTCAGCTCATATGCTGCCTCATTGTAAGGTCTGCAGGAGGACAGAAATGAGAACTCAGCCTGCTATTACCTGCTGTGCAGTCCTGCAAATTTTAACACAATGCCTCAAAACTACAGACTTACTTCCTTAMCATTCACATAAAGTATTCATGCAAKCCTCATCTATGTTTTATTTCAGATGATTAGCTGAGAATTTTCATGGAAGATTACCATGTTTWAATCAAAATTTTAGGAGGAAAAACCCTATTATTCTGTCAGAGTACCAATGAGACAAGTTCACATTTTTTAATTGTAGGTCTTTAATAGAATCTACCCCCTCAAGAGTTAATATTTACTTTAGCAGAAAAAGTCAATGCACACCTCACCTAGTTCCAGAGATGTCATAGTGATTACACCAGGAGTGAACTTGGTCCCACACTTTTTTTAAACATTGAAATTTATGGTATTCTCAGTTGTGAAAGACGATGAAGTCAATTTGGTATTTCATTATTCTTGTACTATCGTTAATGTAAATCAGAAAGAGCTTCAACACACTGTCACACAAGAATTAGAGTATTGAGATCATTATGCAAATGTTAGAAGGATAAAAGAGCTTCCAGAAAAGGCCTAACCTGGATTAGGCAATTTGTAAAACCCGACTGAAAATGAGGCTGGTGTAATGCATGCAAAGCTGTGGCTGTGCTTTCAGAGTGGCTGGGTACAATGGACACTTGCAGAACACCCAGCAGGCTTAGTGTTACAAAGATGAACCATCAGGAAACCCTTTAACTTTGATCTGCTTTGAAATCTCTCTCAAACTCTGCTTTGTAGAAATGCAYGCCTAATTTCCGAGCCCTAAAATAAGGGCTTTGTCTGAAAAGCCACCTATCATTTTTTTATGGCAATGTGCTAAAATGAATCCTCTCTCTGCAGGCACAGGTCATCAGGACATTTGCAATTTTTAATTAAACACTGGCCGATGCTGTGCTTCACCACAACAAGAAATTACAGTCTGATACAGAAACTAATGAAGAGAACCTCATTCATAGATGGGGTTACTGATATGAGAAAAGCCTCATCTGCATAAAACTGAAAATCAGACCTTGAGTTTCTTTGTTGAAGATCCTGATATCCTGTGTTAATAAGGTGCCAGAATTCAGGATCCACGTGTCTAATGCCCTGAAGCAGTTAAAACAGAATTGAAGTTTAATAGCTGAAATCTCATATTCCACTTAAAAAAAAATTAGGGTTAATTGTTTTTAAACATCTCTGTGTGAGCTATAGAAAGTCAGACTTAAAGGCRTAACTAACAGTGAAAATTAGAATCAGCTACTCATTGAATTATCAACTTTATAATGAATAGAATCTATTATAACTAGCCAAATTCTTTAGTGTCAATAAATCTCACCAATTAGACTCCAAGAATCAATCTGTACTTAACATGAGATACTGGCTGTTCAGTACCAATTCTTTCTGAGGTACATGGTGAAAATAAATGGAAAGCATTTCCTAGGTTTTGTTTCTGGCACTGTTTTAGGGTCAGATAAATGAATGCAGCCCACCTTTGCTCAAGCATGTTTCATGTCAAGAGAAGCAAGTAAAGAAAAGCTTCCTTTAAAAAATGTGTACTTAAGACAGAGATGCAGTGTTTGGTCCTAAAAATTTATGTTGGCACTTAGGTACCAGCAAGGAAAGCATTGAAAGGCCTAAACATTCAGTGAATGGTGTGGAATTGAAAATCCAGAGCCAGGTACTCAACACAAGGCATGAGAAAGTCCCAGAAAGGACTCCAGTGTTGGAGCCACCAAAAACTTAACTAATGACACAGCAGGAAGCACGGAAAAGGAAACAAGCCCCWGATGGTCACATGGTTATCCTGCATTGTGGGAAGGCAATATACATAGTTRGAAATATAAAAATGGCAATATTAACTACTGTTATTCACTAGGTAAAAGGACAGATTTCAGTCTGGCCCATTGCTTCAATGATATTCAGGAAAGGTTTCTAAATCCTGACTTCAATATCTGTTGAAAGTGATTCTTGAGSAGTTTTTTGGTAGGGACCGAAGCTGTTTGCTCCAGTTTTACAATCAGACTCATACTTTCTATATTTCTCTGGACTGAACATACAAAATTCCCACAGCTTTTTTCCATTTATCATTTTTAATTGTTTTACATATCTCTATTGTATCAATTTCATTTGTCCCACGAATGGGTTTGAGTAAAATCCTCCATTATAAAGCTACTAAAAAAATGTTACAACTTAAAGCTAGACCTGTCAAGATRAGGACAGAACTATCTCCTGTAGATTTGTTTATTTATATAGGACATTTAAACCTGATGTTTAAAACAGTAGCACCTTTGTTAATGTGAAACAATTGACACAGATGACTTGCACTTTATACCACTATGAAGAACAAACAATAGAAATGTATCTTGTTTCTGCATGGCTGTGTCCAGTATCACAGAAATATCACGGTGACAAATTAATCTCAAAGCCTATAGAGGACGTGATGCAAAGAACCGAAATTAGCAGGTACTGCTAAAATGTTCTGGAATAACCCTCTAACATTTCCAGTTATGAAGAGATTTATTGATCTTCTCTTAAAATAGAGTCTTCAGCTGAAGTAGTTCAGACAGGCAGAGCATAAGACACGATGGAAAAAAAAATCTTCAGAAAAATTAATGTTCTCTCATGCAGCCCCACATGATTCCAGTGACAGAAAGGAGATTGACCTCTTAATGAAAGGATGGAGGACTAGATGTCATTATCCAAATATCTGATGCTCAAGGTATGAGTGATTAAAAAGGCTTGTAAAATTAGAAGATTAAAAAAGTGGAACTATACAGGTCATTTCTGCTAATTGTCTCTGAAAAAAAAGTGCAAAGGAAATCTGTGGAGTGAAGCCAATGTAGCTACACTGTGTGAGATTACCCATTTGTGTTCAGAATGGTGCATTTTACATACTCATCAAAAGAATTCTCACTCCCTGGTCCCACAAGTTTTTCTTGAACAATTAATAAGGTGCTCTTTGGCACAAATTTTCTACCAGAACTTGCTCCCACGCTGCTTTTGTGTCCCCTCCTCCCAGCTCCCTTCCTTGGCAAAGGCCTCCCCCTGCCACTGGCAATAACCTTGCACAACAAAGAACTGCACTGATTACCAGAAATTAGACTGGTAAAAAAAATAAAACAATTTCTGCATCATAAAGCCTGGCTGAATTTAGGTCTTTCAAAACRCTCGTTAAAACACATTTCTTGGATCTACTTAAGTCACACACAGTTAATCAGAAAAGTGTGTGCATTGTAGAATTATCTTCTCTGCCTCATGTAAATTGCAAATTCTTGACGTTAAAATGAACTATATCAAGCAGATACTATAAACTTTATAACTTAAAGACCAAAGGAAAATAAAATAAAAAGCCAAAAAGATTCAGTGACCATAATGCTRAATCACCAACTTTGGTTCCAAAGAAATAAATGTGATAGGATTTTGAAGAACATTTTTACTTTAATCTCTGAGCTAATAGACTGATGCTATCACCTTCTAATCCTCTGCAGCAATGTGTATTTTTTCAAACAAAGATTTACAGTGAAATTTAATTTACTCTGTGTAATTCTTTTTGGTTGTTTCTTTGTTGTTTCTTTGTTTTTGCTTCTTGCTTTGGAGGTTCATCCACAAGCAACAGATGAATTTTTGCTTTACATCAGGGGAAGGCAAAATGATTCTATGACCTATTTAACGTGCTCTTGATTAAATGCACAAATCAACAAGATCCTGCATCCTGGTGGGGTGAGGGTTTTTTTTCTGTTTTTGCTTGATTAGTCAATACAACAGTGAAGGACTATTTTGTTTTTCATGCTGTAATAGGAGACAAATAGATACTGCAGACCCCATCCCAGATGGTGTAAATCAATTGATCTGTGTCACTTTGGCCCTAAACTTCTGTCCTAATTCTCACCAGAATGAATAATGAGATTCCTTAGAGCGGAATGCGATTTAATTTAAATTTATGAAGAACATTTGTAAGCCTCCAGCTCACTGAAATGGGTTCACACTGTCATCTGACTTCACTGTGACTGGGGCCTGGTTCTAGTGAACATCTCACTGGGAAGGGGCATATGTAAATATATATGAACATTAAAGTATTTCTCCTACTCAGCTGCCTAGGTGGAAAATCTCTGGAATCTATTAAGTAGCTTGTAGGTGCTTTCAGACAAAGCTATGTTTTCCCTTTCTGAACAGCAGGCAGAGAGAAGTACAAAAGTCATAAATTGGATGCTAAACATCAGGCTTCAAAACCCATCAAGCTAAATGCAAAAGTCTTGGGTTTATTTGCTTTTTGGTTTTAAAGTCTTTAGAGTGCATTCATATCATGCTGCTAAGCTATTTTCAACACTCATGAGGCTTTAATTTAAGAACRGGAAAAGATTTGTATTAGTCACCTCAATTCCACAGGATTCTCAAGTASGGACTTTGTAAAGATGAATAAAGCAGGATCATGAGGAATGGCACAAGCAGGGACAAAAAACATCTCCCACCATCCTGCTGGCTCATCTTTTCAGAGAGATATGGCATTATCTTAAGAGAAACCCAAAGCCAAGCAGAATATTTCTCTAATAACGACTATTCATGYAACTACAGATTCATTTCAAAGCGTGGACCCTGATAGCTCAGGCACACTTGAATAATGGAGGAAGAGCTTTGCAATTCATTTGTTCAACTGAGACATGATCCATGGATTTGAGTGTCTGAGAGGCCCTACTTCAYACACATGTAAATGGATTTATGAGAGAAAGAGCATAATCCCTTGCTAACATGCACAATCTGGATTGAAGCATCTGATCWCTGCATCCACCTAATGTGCTTAAGTCAGCTCCTCATCCCTTTTAAATGCTCGAGGAAGAAGTTATCTAGACAGTGCAGCTGGTTTATTCCTCTTGTGGGATAAAAAAAGCTGGTAAAGGTGAGTATTCCAAGGAAAATCTAGGCAAGGCACGTTTTATGAAGAAGACAGAAAATGTAGGGTTAATTTGGGAGGGAATGTGTCCTCCTTTCAGGAAGGCTACTTGGGAATCTCTTCAGGTCTGGGAAAGATGTAAAGGGCATCTATGAGAAAGAAAATATTTTGGTTTGTGAGCAATTAAATAAAGTATTGTACAGACAAAGTAAATACAATTAGAACTGTGTTGWTAAAATTATTAGTGATGTCCATCTGCTTTGCAGGTCTGAATCTAAAAGGAATAAGCGCAGCAGCTGATGAAAAGTCACCTCTTAATCCTTATCAGGCCTCCCATAAAAATCAATTTCCTTTTCTTTTTGGAATTAGATTAAAAGGATAATTAATAGTACTGATTGCATTCCTATTCTAAATTTAGTTAACACTTACCCAGTGTAATAATGCCCCCCAGCCACAAAAAGCTGCAGGGAAGCATTTCGAGATCACACCCCCAATGCCCTTTTCACTTGCACAGTGCCCACAACACCAYAGCAAGGATAACAACAGGTCTGTTTTCTCAGCAGAGCTGTGATGCTGCTCCCACAGGCACACAGCAAATTTGCTGTGGGATTTGTTTTTCCCTGAGGACCTTGCTTAGGTCAGCTAATTAATTGCCCACAGTGCCAGTAGGCAGCTAACAGCTGATAAGGAGAGATAAGGAAGCAGAAAACTGTTAAGGAAAAAAAAAAAATCCCCAAAACCAACAAAACAACCAAGCATCTAAAAGACTGTAAAAGTGGTCAAGCAACGGGCCTGTAAAGCTTACTCTCCCTCCTCCYTGGGTTAGTTTTCCAAAGCCAAGGCATGTTTAGTCTCAGCACTGATAGCCTTTTCATTTCTGGACAAAGCACACACTGTCCTCAGTAGCTGCCTCATCCCCCAGGGCACAGCAGATAGCTTCCTTCTGAGGTCACACGTGCAGCCAGTTAAAAATAAAGCTCCAAGATGCTTTTAAATAGCTCTGCTCGAATAAGGTGGGAGGAATCTGGATATGGAGGAACAGGAAAAAAAAGGGGAGATGGCAAAACTCCTAATCAGAAAAAGGAATGCAACACCAAGACTTTTACTCATTGATGGTCTACACCTATTGTAGTTGTCTCAGTGTATTTAGGTTGGGTTGATTTACACTGAGGCAAAGCTGGAGATGCACAAGAGTTGTGATTATGCAGACCAGCTGCCTGTGTGTGTTAACTGATTTTGTCCCTGACAATCAATTCTGTTGAATATTTAGGTGCAAGTRGCAGTAGCTACACAATGACATCAGGTAAAGCAGGCAAAGCAATGCTGTCTTGGCAGGAGGAATCTCCTCCCTGCTTTAAGCTTACCCTAAGCTGTAGCAAAGCAAAGCTGGAGCTCTGGATTCCCCTACAGTACATACACATAAAGAGGAAAAGGGTTTGCTGCCGAGCACAAATTGCAACAAACAAGTCCTCTTTAGGCCTCTGAGCAGAATCACAGTTATCATGTTTGCATCTGGGAAGAGTTTAACCACTTGGAATGAGTTACCACAAAAAAGGCCAGCAGTAAGCTTGAAAGCGCAGCTAAAATTGCTTCTATTAATGTCAAAGGCATGCTGTGAAAAGTGTTCTGTGCAAGGTAAATAACACCAGTGAAAGAAGTTATCCCGTCTTGGTTACACAGAGCCAGGAAATAGTGATTGCTTTATTTTTACAAATAGCTATACTTTTATTAGTTTTGATTATCCTGTAAGGCACTGTGTTACTTTTAGAAGAGCACATCCTTGTTCCTCACAGCTTACTTACAGGGGGCCTTTGAGAAATGTACAGCTTGTGATGAATGTACAGCTTCCTTAAAATCTGACCTTGATATCTGCAACCATCTTTATGGTGAGGAGGAGCCATTAAAAATTCATTCACTCTGAACAACATTCTTGGTGTTACATCTATTTATGTTAATAGCTCTAAATTAATATCTCTGCATATTTTCCTGACAAAAGGAGCATTGTACAAGTACTGGGTATTTTGTTCTTGCAAACAGCATGTTTCACTTTGTGTTCTTTCCCATGGGCAGCTTGTCAAGGCAAATACAGTTCTGGAAAATGTCCACAGTCCAACTAGATGGGAAGCTTTTTAGGTATTGTCTTCACAACTTTCTTCCCCTCTTTTGATGCAGTGCAAGAATAGCCATCCTGCTCACRCACAGCCAGTCACTTAGACTCTTCCTGTCCCAAGAATGAGTCAAAAAAGATCTTACTTCACAGCAGGGAGAGAACTGGGGTTTGTTCATTGTCTGAGGTCGTACCCAAAAGGTGACAAATGTTCTTTGTGTGTAGTGTTTCTGCCTCTAAGACTTTGGGACTTTCTATGTTGGCAGGACCACCATACATGATGTTATTTTTGTGGAGTGAGACAAATCCTCCAGGGACAAAATCCCTTCAGCTCTGAGTTGCGTGCCTCAGGGAAGGTAAAAGAGAAAAGGAAGCTTTTCTGCAGAACTTCTTGCTGAGCCATCACTGAATAGCAAAACACTAAATTAATTATTTGTAACTGTGTCAYTTTATCCTGAAAAGTTCATTAGAAACAGCCAGAGTGCTTTTCATCTCCTTTCCCATCCATATCTTCATAGGCACTATACCTATGCTGCTTTATGGGACACAGCTGAAATATCCCAGAATATTAATTAAATAAATATCCCAGAATATTAATGAAATAAAGATGCTCACTGTTACATTCCCTACTTAGCACACAGTCTAGTAAGTAACAGGGTCCCCACCAAATATTTGGATTAATTTGGATACATGCAAAGGCTTGTTTGAAGTTGTAATATCAGACACTCCCAGTGCCAGAGCAGTCAGAAATCATTTAAGAAACAGCACTGAGACACTGTACTCCTCTTTCCTATCTGAATATAAGCTTYGCAAAAGTCAATATTTTCTCTGCTATCTACTATGTGCTGTATTTTCCAAAGAGCAGCGTGAGTGTCAAACACAGCTAACTCAACTGGAATTTTTGGGAAAACAGCCTCTCTGGAAGGAGGGGTCAAACAGCACCTACTCTGCTCTTCCCAGGGCACCAGCCAGACTTGTGCTGACACAGCTATGCTGAAATGCAGAACTGTACTGGGCCTGTTCCCCATGCTCCTGCTTCTCCAGCACCMTGGCAAGAGGAGAGTTTACTTCTTTGTAACTCCTGAAGCACACATTTAAATTTTAAATGCTTAAATTTTGAAATAACGCTAAAAGCGACAAAGTGGAAAAACATCCCAAACTTTGGTGACTCCAGCAGAATGCAAAAAAGGAAATCTCCTCTGGTCATGCCTTTCTCTAATCTGAATCTCTGCTGAATCTTTCAGGGGTTGGCTCTTGGAATTGCTGCTGCATGTGAAAGTACATGGAATGGAAGTACCCATGAGAATAAAGTGAGCAACAGGTTCCTGTAATTGTAAAAGAGCTCACAGTCCTCGCAATTAATGCACTTTGCACATTTTATTCAAGTAAAAATTCCTGTTCACTGCCATTCACCACACACTCTGGTCCTCTTCCGAGTCACAGAGCTCCCATGTCAAGAACTTTTCTCAGTTCATCTTTTGGAGATTGCTGARGGAAACAATCACAGGGATATCAACTACAGGTGCCTGCACTCTTCCAATATTGTCCTGCACTCTCCTGAGTATCTCTTCTCCCTCACAGTCTTTCTCTGTTATTGAGGTCCCTTCCCCATAGACATCATCAATTTGATAGGGAATGAAAAAGCAAGGAATTCTCCTTCCTTCTCCTTGTACAAAACAAAATAAATAATTACATTTTCCTATTATTTTAGCAGGAATTACCTTGCCACTGCAAAAAGCTGAATTTATCTATCTACCTTCCGCTAGCCATGGATTTATTTTCACATATTAAGATTATGCTCCTGACTAAATATAGCATGGCAGCTAGTGTGCCACTATCCTTAAAAATACTAACTGTACTATTTCCTTCAAGACTGACAGGTCTCTTCTCAGTATTACACAGGACAAAGCCTGCCCTGTTGTCAAGCATGGATCTTTATTGTACTTGAAAGTGAGTAGTATTGTTTCAGAAAGAGGCCACCTTGACCACACTGGCAACTGAAATGCTAGGCTGTGTTCAGAATAAAGATTGTGTTTCCTGCTTTCTCCTTCAGACTGCTTCTCAAACATGAACCCTCCACAGAGCGCTTAAAAATAATAAACATACATAGTCCTCCAAAAAAGGGTGATAGAAGAGTGAAATAGAGAYGGGAGAAACTTGACCTGCTCATGGYACAGCTGCAGATTATGGAAGACCTCTAAGAAAGAGTTTAGCACTTATGCCTGGGAAAATATATTCTGTGCAACATCTAACCTCAATGAATGAGACTTCTGGCCCCTTCCTACACACCCTTCCATCATATTTCTTGATTTGACTGTGACATTAGCTCTCTAAATGACTGTGATAGGCGTCTCCTTGCATAGAACAGGGTAAAAAAGGCATGTGGATGTGGCACTTGCTGATAGGATTTAATGCTTTCAGCACCTCATTCAGACTCCTATTTCATTGCACAGAACTGGCTCCACGAGACACAACCAAAAATAAATGTGACAAGAACAGTTCAGCATACCCTAATAATGGAGATATTAAAAGAATGTTTCAGCTCTCCACAAATTCTTTTCCTAAGTAATTTTGATAATCTTTGTAAAATCAGGCTAGTTGAACTGCCAGTGCAAAGTCTCAAGTTGTCCCTTACTCCTCCCCCAGGCCCTCTTTGGGAGGTGGACTAGAAAGCAAATTGAGGCCCATAATACCCTAAATACTAAAGGGTTTTGTGTCACTTATTTGCTGCACTCTTTTTCTAAAACTTTCCTCTCCCTTCTCTACTGTAAAAACAGAGGGTGCAGYTCTGATCCCTTCCATCTCAAAAAATGTATTTGAGTATTGGCAAAGGTAAAGAGGAGGGCACTAATGCTGATAAAAGACATGATATGACTTTTGTAAGAGGAATAACCGATTTAACTTTTCGGCATGGAAAGCTTAAAGGGATGCTAGAGGTCCACAGAAGTCTTGGAGAGGCTGGGCAAGCACTGATGCTCCAACACAACTTCCAGGCAACCCCCTGGGCTGGAATTATTTGGAGGCTGCAGGAGTGTTGTGTTAAAGTGTCTTGAATGCTTCTCTGATTGTTAAACTAGCCTTAGGAGCTCCCAAGACTCCCTGTTGTGCACAGGATGCTTGATTCACTACAGCCACAGCTGATATTGCAGGGAGAGAGCAGGCAAAGGAGGGGGACCCTTYCAACAGAAGGAAAAACTTGCCATGATCTGCCTTTGCTGGGCTGTAACCCTGCCTGGAGACCCTGGACAAGAAAGGGGAAATGGAATAGCATGGCCTCAGCTGGAGCTGATGAGTCAAATTTGAGTTGCTGACCCCTTGCAGAAGATGCTCTCTGGGCTAAACAACATCTCTGTGAAGGTTTGGGGCAAGATCCCATTGCAAACAAGCTGTGGGGAGTTTCTTTCTTACTGCAGTTGAACAACAGTGGTTTTGCCTAAATGTTGGTTATAGCAAGTATCCCATCAATAATCTACCTGTGGCTCCCAAGTCAAAACAAAGATAACTTCCTAATGCACTACATAGGGCATTTCTAACCTACAGAGATATATTCAGCAACACTGACTCCATCTTGCTGTGCCCATATTGATTCTGAAGTGAAGCCCAGTGTTTTCAAAGCCAGACCAAGGCTTCAGAGGATATTACTCTATATTACCTTGTGCCTGTTTCCTTCATGACAGTATCAAGGCTTATCTTTTGCCTGATTGATTCCAGCTGATAGTTCTGACATGCTGCAAAAGAAATTGCAGGCCTTAGACTGTGAGGATGACCAAACAGACCTCAGCATGAATTAGGAACTGACTATGAGGGTTTATTTTTTTACTGTGGAAAGAATACATTACAGCAGCAAACRCTGTGCAGTATGCACAATATGCAGTCCCTTCACAAGCTGGACACTCAGAGAGCTTTGAACCAGCCAAATAATTTGGAGGTTAAAGATTKAAATAATTGTGTTAAACTGGGGTAAAGAAGGCCCAATAGCATCACTAACAAAATGCACCTACAGTAAATAAAATACCACAAAGTCACTAAATGCTGATCTTTGCCCAGAAATTCAAAGCCAGCTTGGTGCTGAAAAGTGTCTGTCTCCTTAAGATTCCTCTTTTAGTCTGTTTGGAATAATAAGGGCTTCATTCTATTTATCTAAGTCTGAATAAAGGTACTTATTTTTAGAGAACTTTCAACCAGCCCTTAGACAAACCTGTGCTTCCCAGGAAGTACAGGGAAAAGATTTCCTCTGCTGGCCCTTAGTTTAGGAAYATGGTGACTCCCATGAACTCCAAGATGGCAAGATTGAGTACTTTTAAGCAAATAATTTTTTTTTCCTAGCGTAAAGGTAGTGCTTTGATTTAAGACAGMAGAGAACAATACACAGTAGGCCACCTTCTGAACAAAAACCTGCGTGAAAAAAGTCAGGTAAACTTTCCTGAGTTCCCTTCATGTATCAGAAAAAGGAATCTAAGCGTCCCTGCTTGCACTAGAGGTGTGAAACAAAATGCCTTTAATGCCTTTTTTCTCAGAGAGAAACAGAGAACAAAAAAAAAAAAAAGAAACAGAAGAGAACTCTGCGTGAAAACAAAGTGAAAATAAATCAGCAGTGAATGGATTAGCTTCAGATCAGACTGCCTGAAGCAGCCTGATCTGGAACAGCAGAACACTCAGGGCTTGTGTTTTTTAAATTAGTTTTAATAAATAGAATCAATAGCTCAGATTATGAAGAAGAACAAAAGCACAGATCAAATCGATCAAGGCTGCAGCTTATAATTATAAGCCAAGGGGTGTCTTCTCTTGTCTGAATGTGATAAGATGGCAAAAGAATCCTCTTGCAGCTTTTCAGTATCTCTCCCAGAACAGCTGTACACAGAGCTGGATACTGAAAATACTCCAGGTTATCCAAACATAAACACAGACTCCCTTTCCTTTTCCCCTGAAGGAAAAAAAAAAAMCAAAATAATAAATAAAACCCAAAAATAATATTTTTTTTCCCTGAAGATAAATGTAGGAATTTACAGGGAGGAGAGAACTAAATAGATAAGCAAGCACCAAGTATCCTGCATTATATATGGGATTTAATGCTCAGGTGAAGAGATTCTTGGTCAGATCACTGGAAAAGTGTATTTCCATGGAGTAGGTTAGGAAAGGGTGCTGGAGAACATTCAGAAGTTCTCTCTAACCCCAGTGTTCAGCCAAGGGTTATCCATTGGAGGGGAGCAAGGGAGGTGAATTAACTTCAATCAGGCTTTGGGCAATGGGAGGGGATAGGCGCACAAAGGCACCTTGTTTTCCCCTTTATCCTTTTTGTTTGTTTTGTTGGATTCTTTTTCCCAAAGGGACTTTGCTCCAGGGAAGCTGCGGTGTCTTATTAATGGGAGGACCTGGTCACTGAGGAGCTCCCTTTTCATCGCGGGGGTTTTATCCTGTCCCCTGGAACCTGGTCACCTTTTCTCCACAGGGGTTCCATCCTGAGCACCCCGAGCACCTGCTCTGAGGAGTAAGTGCCACACAGAAAATTAAAGCACTTAAACAACCCCAGCCTCCTTTTCCTCCCCTCCAATGAAACTTTTTGTTTAATTTAAGCCAAGTACAAACTAGCAGTCCTGAATTTATTTTATCGAATATAGTAAAACTGAAGAGGTTTTTGGCACACTGTGGGATAACACCCTAGATGTGTGAGAACAATGCAAGGTGCTGATAACCTCTGCTGACTCCCATTCATCCTCAGGTTGAAAAGCTGGAATCAGTTATGTGGGCTTTGTGCTCATGAATAGCACATAAGAGTCTTTTTCATTGTTGTGGTTGAATTATAGATAAACAGCAGAAGAGGAATAGTAATCTTGTAATAATAGAATTTATGACAGATGTACTACTGAAAGTCATTCACATGCTCCAGTGGTGAGCGTGGTTCAAAGCCTATCTGGAATAGACTTCCATCTTGCTAATAAATATTCAGAAACTTTATAGTGTTCAAGGACATAATATTGAACATCTGACAGAAAATTCAGTGCAAATCCATGAACATTTTTTATTACATTTCGATCGGAAGTAGATTCCTTAATGTTTATAGCAAGCAGTGCCTTTGCCAGAAGACACAGAACTTTCCTGGGCAGARTACACAGTGGTTAACTTCAAGTCCAAGAAAATAAACAAAACACCAATTATGATTCAAGCATAGTGTAATTTATTTTCTATTCAGTGAGGAAGAATTGATTTTCCCAGCAGTGTCACTTACATTGTAATGATTATTGCACATAAGACAACTTAAGAAAATGATGGAAAAACAAATTAGATGGGCTGCAGATCATTGGCTTATCTTGACTGCTCACCTTGAAGAGAGAGTTAGGGAAACATAAGATACCGTACTGGATGTTAGGGTGCTTGAAACCCCTGCTCTCCTTCTACCTCCTTGATGTCTCATATTAAAATTAAAAAAAAAAAACCAAAACAAAACCAACATTTCCAGCAGGGATGAAACAGCACATTTTGCCAGTCTGAGGGCATCTGCTAAATTAAAAACAATGATAACTTCCTGTGACAGAAGGTAATTAAAGGGTATAAGTTGTATAAGAACTTGGCTATTTCTAATGCTCTAATTTTATTCTAAACATCCATTCAGGAGTCACATGAGAAAAAACATTGCCACAAGTCCTTGGCTTCTGCTAGCTGACGCTTCAGTGCTGATGACCAAGTGCTAAAGCAATGCAGTAAAAGACTGGGCCCAATATTACGACACAATCCAAGGGAAATCAATAGGAATTCTTCCACTGATTTTTCAATATGTACTGGACAGACAATTTATTGCATGCAGAAACCTGAATAATGGGAAGAGTGGTTAACCAATCAATGGTGCAGTGATAATCTCTTCATGCTGAGATGGAATTGTCCCAATCAGAGTTTCTAACAAAAAAATGAGTTGGCCTCACATTCTTCTCCAGCGACATCCACAATCAGCCAACRTTCTGTACATTAAGTGCTGCACATCTTATCTAGCTGATAGAATTTGCTGCAAGAGGCTTGGTTAAYCATGTTTGGTTTAGCTTAAGGGCAAGAAAAAATGACAGTCAGCATCAACCACTGAACCTGAAATGTCTCTGTGAAGTTTCACACTCACCCTTCGAGAATCATTACRTGTTCCCTCAGATTTATTTCAAAGGTCTGCAACATTACTCTACTCTAATTGCAGCTTCYTTGCAGAATCTCCTATCTTTTTCCTCTGCTTTACATGGCAAAAAGTCTTTTAAGTTKCAAAGACAAGTTGGCCTTGGAAAAAAATGTGAGAATGCATGGATTTTGTAGCTGATTACTTTGTCAAGGAAATGTGCTGCTAATTTATACTCCTTGACCTGTTGGGTTAGATTCAGTGCTTGTTATTTCACCCCTTTTGATTATTTCACCTCAATAGCCAAATACTTTTTTTTTTTAGTGTGACATTCATATCTATTCTTGTAAATGGATTGTTCAAAGAGTAGGTATGATCACAGCCATTCTGTCTCACTTTCTCAGATTAAGAAATGCTTCTGGCAATGAGAAAATGAACATTTGCTCTGGGTTTGACAGTTGAAAAGGATGTTTATTTCCCAGGGCTTTGTTTACAAGACTGTATTGTTTAAAAGAATATTCTCTGCTGCTTTTGGACTCCCTCTACATTGCCCTTCTCTGGAGTCTCTCCACCCCCTCAATGTCTCTGTGTAGTGAGGGGCTCAGAACTCAACACAGGATTTGAGGTGCGGCCTCGCCAGTGCSAAGTAYAGGGGGACAATACTGCCCTGSTCCTGCTGRCCACACCATTCTTGAGACAGGCCAGGCTGCCATTGGCCTTCYTGGCCACCTSRGCACACCTGGCTCATGTTCAGTGCTRCCAACCAGCACCCCCAGGTCCTTTTCTGCTGGGCATCTTTCCAGCCACTCTGCCCCCAGTCTTTAGCACTTCGTGGGGTTGTTGTGGTCTAAGAGCAGGACCAGCACCTGGTCTTGCTTAACCTCACACTGTTCGTCTCAGCCCATCTRTCCTGCCTGTACAGATCCCCCTGCAGAGCTTCCTGCCCTCCAGCAGATCAACACTCCCACCCAGCTTGGGGTTGGCTGTGATTGAGGGTGCCTTGATACCCTCATTCCAGATCATCAATAAAAATATTGACCAGGACTGGCCCCAGCACTGAGCCCTGGGGAACTGCACTGGGCACCTTGTTCACCACCACGCCCTGGGTCCAGCCAGTTCTTATCCAGCCAAGAGTGCATCCACCCAAGCCGTGGGCTGCCAGCTTTTCCYGAAGAGAGCTGTGGGAGACAGCATTAAAGACTGCACTGAAGTCCAGGCAGTCTGAAATCCTATATCCACAGGCTTTCCCTCACCCATGAGGGATGAGGGTCACCTGGTCATAAACAACCAAGCTGGTCAGACAGGGCATGCGTCTCCCAAAGCCCTGCTGACTGGGCCTGGTTCCTTAGTTCTCCTGTACGTGCTCAYACYTGTGATCACACCCAAGGTRATCTCTTCCATAACCTTCCCTGGCACCAAGATCAGGCTGACAGGCCTGTAGTTTCCTGGATGCTCCTTCCAGCTCTTGTGGATGGGTGTGACATTGTCCAACCTCCATTTGTCTGGGACTTCCCTGGTTAARTGGGACTGATGGTAAATGAGGGAGAATGTCTTGGTGAGCCCTTCCACCAGCTCCCCTGGTGCCTTTGGGTGAATCAGATCTGGTGCCATAGTCTTGTGAGTTTTCAGGTGGCCCAGCATATCACTAATTACTTCCTCCTGGATTACAGGGGGTCTATTTTCTCTCCACCTTGGTCTACCAGCYCAGGGGGCTGGTTACCCTGAGRAAAACTGGTCTTACTGTCAAGGAGGCCAAAAAGAAATTAAGCATCACAGCCTCTTCTACATCCTATATAGGAAGCATTGAAAGTATAGAAAGCCACAACCAAAATATTCTCTGCCTGTGCTTATTCTTTTTGATTTTCCTATCTCCTTCACTCAAGGGTAATCTTCCAAGGCACACAGATGTTTTAGGTGATTATCCTTTATCTGGCAGAAGTAGCCTCTCAGTGAGTATTGCTATTTCAGCATGGAGATAGCAGGGAATGATTAGTGATTGGTTTGACACTGTTTTCTTTCTGGGCAGTATTTTCCATCACCTCTTCTTCAACAAGATCAGCAAGGGCAAAGACAATTCAGATGACCATGCAAGCTAGGCATAGCTTGGAAAGCATGCTCCKAGGCAGGCTGGAGGGGAAACATGAGCAGTAGCTTCTGTTAGGCAACTGCTGAAATACAGATTCTGAGGTTGGAAAAAGACCTTCCACTAGGGAGGAACTCAAAGCCATGGGAACTCCTACACTGCTGTTATACTTGATGTTGAAGGTGAAATTTAGACCTCCACATAGTCTGGGTGCACCTTTTTCCTTTTTTGGGCCACTTTTAGAAAAGCAGTTGGCATCTTATTGAAGCTCAAGGCTTCTGGGACTTTTGGGCTTCTAGGATTGAGAGCCATCCTGAATCACCTGAGTTCAGACTAACAAAACCCTGAGTGTTGCTATGCAACACAGGCTGGAGCCCAAAGCTGTTCATAAAAGTAGGATACCAGCATGTGGTGTTTTACAGAAATCTATAAACTCCTTTACACAATGGACATTGTAGAGATGTACTCTAGCTGGCAAGTCAGGCTAATAAAAATAGCAGTCTGCCACCCCACCAGATCAGAGGTTAACAAGCTTTCTGTGGAATGCAGAAAATCTTCAAGGAGACGCAAGCAGGAACTCCTGAGGCGCCCCTTGCCTCATTGCCTGTTTCAGCTGATAACCACCTCAGCCTGGAGGACGCTCGAGAGATGAATCCACACCTAGAACCAAGGCCGGCTGCTGGCAGCCTCACACCCAGGGTGAAAAAAGGCAAAGCCTTACAAAGCCTTGAACAAAGACCCAGTCTCCCTGATTCCCAGCRTCGCCAGAGCGTCTCTTCCAGACAGCGTCCACGCCTCTCAACAGACAAACAAAATCGCAAAGCCTGAGCTGGTGCTGGACCACAGCCCTGAGGCTACACGCTGTCCCTACCAGACCAGGACATCAGTACATGCAAGGGAATGGGAGTCAATCCACTCTTCATGGAAACTGCTGGCTCCTTGTCCAGCCTGTACAGTGCTCTGTTAAGCTCAGGATGGACATGCTCCAATTTCTAAAGTGTCCAAAAACCAACATGATTTTTGGGGTGTGGCCCCACATTCACATAACAAACAAACAATATTCCTTGACTTCCTTCATTTCTCTATGTTATGCTGCTTTATGCTGACATAACCCAGCATAACACGTCAAGAAATGAAGGAAGTCAAAGAAATATTGCTTGTTTGTTATATGAATACCGTAAACATATACTAAAAAATTTCTGTGGATGCAACATTMATGCATTTATGAAGATCTTTAGCTAAGGAGAACTATACAGAGAGCAATTAAACTCATAAAAGGGTGAGAACCTTCCAATTAGTGCTCCATAGGCAGCCCTACTGACCATAACGGAGCCAACCGTTAACCATAATTGAAATACTCACAAAATCTCCACCTCAGCTCTCTTTAAATTACTGGCTGTAACACTGCTGTGAAATGCTGCTCTTCTAATACAGTGACAGGAACTGATACAAGAAAAGTACAGAAAGGAAGAATGTGGAAGARGTGATGATGCAGATGTACCAAGTCAATGCATTTGAGGAAAAAATGCATTTGAGGGAAAAAGCCCTGAAATTTTACATCTCACTTGATATTAAAAAATAGTAGAGTTATAACTTTCTCTGCTGAGAAATAGTTATTGGAAAGAAATACAAACATGCAAGAGGTAATTTTTTTGTTTGTTCTTTGGAAAAGGGAAACATATTGCCATAGGAGAACAGTCTGGTGAATAAGGTGAGGCTAAGTCACTGGGTTAAACCCTGTACTCTTGGGAAATTGCTCRTCTCTTGCAATCCATAGCTTTGCTATTACTGTAATGGATAAAAATTATGTTTACATACTTACCAGTAATGTTGTGAAATCTGTTAAGACAGACAACTGTGAGMCCTAAGATAGTTTAATCAATTCCACGTGGCCCATTAAAACAATTAAAATTTCCCCTAATAATTTAAAACAAATGCAATCTTTAAAAAAAATMATTTCATTTTTGTGTTCAATACCCATTTTATTTTTCCCCACAGGGGTTTCCTGCCTACTGCAATAGCACAAAGTCCTGAATCTGCAAATCAGTGCAGACAGGTACTTTTGCACCTGCGATTTGTCCCACCGGGAAGCAGCGGAGCAGCCTGGGCAAGCAATTAGGATGTGTATGAACGCCTGTGGAATAGACCCTGGATTTTCTTGTAGGGTATTCCCTCACAGGGGCCACTAATGCTGATTTCAAAGGACTGGAGAATGAGTTCTGGGCTTCATGTGCCATGGCAACAATATACTGCAGATAGGAAATTGCAGCTCGTGGGATTCGGATGCAGCGAGTATTTCCCCAAACCAGTAATTCCACCTAGAAAGTTGTTCTGCCAAGGCAGCTCTTGGTCTGCTGTCATTTCCTAGCACAGCCTGTGCTGCTTTTATGACTCTTCACTTGCCAAAAATGAAAAGCAAAAATTTCAATAGCAGTCCTGTTGGCCAAAGAAAACTTTGGGGACAAGAGAAGATTTTTAGCATCAAGCCACTGTCTTTCCATGGATTTATAGCCCCTCTACTTATACCTTCCTTGCTCAGAAATTTATGTGTCTACAAATATTCTTGCTGGGAGACTGGACTCCAAGGAAAGACTCTTCAGAATTGATTGCTTCCCAGTATTTGTGAGGAAGGAAAAAATGGATTTGGTTGTTGGTGTTCTTTCTTTTAAAGCTGTGGAGAGGCTGGAGATGCCAGAGGAAGAAGCACAGGTGGTGCTTCCACTGATGGAGACAGATGTGCTTTCTTACCTCGGTGAATGTCTGTGGCTCTCACAGGCATGAATGTTTCCCACAGAACAGGATTCCCTTCTACAAAGGGTCTGGCTCTCATAAATGCCTATTGGGCTACTAAAGGCAGTAGCCTAATGCGGTTATACCATGTGATGGTGAAAAAAAGAAATCAAAGCTTACCCTGAAGGTAAGCCCTGAAATCCAAACCTCTCAAAGCCAAGTGTAGGCAGGGCTGTTACACCAGAGATTATTTACAAGCACAAGACATAGCACAGAATATAAAACCATTAAAAGGCTCCCAATGGTGTGTCCAAAAGAAAACCATTATAATTCTTGGCCTGCCTCCTTTTCAGTGAACAAAACCAACCTCAAACAACCACATATCATTTCTTCCCATCCCATGCTCCAGGTTTTGGGAAAAAGGGACAGGCAGAGGGTCCCTCCTACCATTATTACTCTCTCACCTTAGCCTGGGCCATTTTAGGAGTTACAGCTATAGATCCATGCTGGTGTTTTCCAATCTCACCCTCTTTGCCCAGGGCCAAACTGGTGTAGGAAGAAGTTAAACACAGACACCCTGTGCACATACACAGGTGTGTGGGCACACTTCTTGGGGTAGGATTTGGTTTTGGGATAAGAGGGAGGGAAGATGTCTTTATAAGTATCCCATGGTATCCCAAAATTTTGGAACATAAACATAGGACACCAGAAAAATCTCCTGAGAAAACAAACACAGCTTTCCAGTCTTCACACAGTCAGTCCAGCCCTTCATTGCATGCTACTATTTCAAATTGAAAAAAAATCTTCTGATCTTCATTTGAAAGTATATTTCCCCCTTACTCCACTCTCAAACAAAAGATGAATGAAACACTGAAAACTTGGAATTTTTCCCCACTGCATGTTTATGCACTGAGTGTTTTTGGAAAATCACTGAAGATTCACAGATTCCTGACTAATAAATATTTACAAATAAATTCCAATTACCTGACTGTATTTGGGCAAGGATTCATATCAGAAAGTACATCCTCATGTATGTGGATATGGGGAAACTTTGTGTCAATAGGACCACTCTCAGAATCATGCTCCACAGGCATTCACAAACCAGAATTTCCAGGCAAATATGTTAAAATGCTGACCAGTAACAGCATTCTTGAATATATAAGAGAGCAAGGAGAACTGAAAACTTCAGCCTGCAGCTCACCCAGTGGGTAAATGCTTAAAATTGAGGCTGCCCTATCTATAGGAAGATCTGAGTATGGTACTTTTAAGGATACAGCATTATTTAGTCAGTCCAGGCAAAGAGGGAGGCTCAGCAAGCTCAATATACTTATGAGAAGCAAGGATTTGTTCAGCTGAGTTGGGTTGGAGGCTGTTTTCATTTCACTCAGACACATATCTCCCTCTACATATAATAACAGTCTGTAAGTTCTCCTCCAGCTACCCAGGAGCAAATGATTGGAGGTGGCTTGATAAGGTAGTGGGAGATAAAAAGCATCCCTACCTTCCAGGCTGAGCTCCTGAAAGACCCAAGGATAGTTGGAGGAAAACATCGAGCAAAAGTAAACAAATCACAAGCTTTTCTGACCCTAGACCCTCAAGATCAAAGAAATTACACCAGAGTAAAAGGCAGAAATCAGGCTCCTTATTATAGTGTACGTGAGACAATTACAAGAAATAGTTTTCTATACTCTTACATGAAATCCATGCTTGGTCTGACCTATAACTTGAAATAAGCTTCATTTTAATGACTTAAATTTCACTGCTAATAAGAGCAACCCAATCAAACCACAGGCAAAGTGTGTGAAATAATTTACAGATTTTTGTCTGAAAAGGTCAAGGTCTTAAACAAAGAAAAGCGGCTTTTTCTAACAGGGTGCTTGCCCCTCACTGTGTAAAACTAATAGACTGCTATGAAAAATAACACCTGTCTTTTGTGCCTAAACTATCTTGTTTACTGGACACACACACACACACACACACACACACACACACGCAGTCAAACACACTCATTCCCAATCAGCTGCTGCCAAAATGAACAACACATGGCTGAGAGAGCTCCCCATTGCCAGATGGTGAAAATGAGTGGAGCTCTTTCCACTGAAGCTAATGAAGCTATGACAATTTAAATTAACTGYGAGCCTACCCCAATTATCTGTTAACTTGCCTGCACAAGGACTTAGGAAAGTTAAGCAGAACTAACTAAACTAAACTGCCAGCAGGAGAAGAAACAGTGAGGCATGTTGAACTCTGCACGGGTTTCTTTGGCTCCTCAGCTGCACGTCTCACAGGTTTGCTAATTTTTCTTTGGCAGATWACTCGACTTGCCTCTGCAGGACCCCCTCCTGCACACACGCTGCTGGCAGTTAGAGCAGCTCTCCCTTTGGGATGCGTATTCTTATAAYCTCTCCTCTGGGCAACTCTTTTCCTGTTTTTGAGCATTCCTCATCCACTCTCTCCTGCCACCCTTGTTAAACTCTCACACAAGCAGCGTTTCCAGTGACATGTCAGCCTGATGAGACCCCCTCAGCATCTGCAAAGAAAACCCTGGTGGTGCACAGCAGACTGGCTCCTGCTGGCTTATCAGGCGACACATTTTATGTGTGACACTCTTCCAGAGGAATGCGATTTGCAGCTTTTAAAGGCACTRTCCCACTGGGGATCTCTTCTCCAGAAATCATCTCAGAAATTTATCTGGGATTATCAAGTATTTGAGAAGCTTTTTTTAATTTTATTTTTTTATTTAAGTGGCATGGCCTGGGATATTAAGGGAGATAATAAGCTTTACTCTTCAAGACTGCAATGCTGATATGAAGCTGCTAAGTGTCTGATCTAGAAAATTATTAACTCAAATTCCCAAGATGCCATATATAAAACTGACTGAGGAGCTGAAAGCACAACTGCATGGACAAATACAAGGATAACAGAAGAACTGGCCTGGCTTGGTAGCTCTTACAGTCCAGCAACTTGTACCCTGCTGGGTCAGAGCATCAGTGGCACCCACACACATCGCCCTGTCTGCATSCCTCTCTTCAAAAATACCCTCAGCTCCCTATGTGAGGGATGGGAAGGCAGCTCATTGAMGCTGAGACTGAGCCACATAAGCACTTTAATGTCACTCAAACTTGTGAAAGCATTTCCCTAGAGCTCTGAGTATGCTCTGCTCTCCCAGCTATGAGCCGTCATCTCTGAGTGATACTCAATAGGATTCCCTGTGCCAAAGCGTCCCTGCATGGGATGAGAGATGGAGTTAATACATTGTAGTATTAGACATGAGAAGGCAACAAAGTCTGAAATACAGTGTTTTACTTCTGCAGAGTGAAAACTGATGAGTTGTGAGAAACTGTCGTAAGGGGAGTAAATGAAGCCAGGAAATCATCCATACTGTTGAAGTGTTTAGCCTAACACACCATTCAGAGCAAAGGAAATTAACTGCTGCGTGACACCAGTGAATTCATGACTCCTCAAATCTGCTTAGTGATTCATGCTCTTGTTGGAGAAGCAAAAGACAGACCTCCATCCTACTTTGCAATGTCCCCTAGGCTAACCAGCTTCCTCATTTTTACCACATTTTAGTTTAAAACTACTAATTTCAGATCTTAGTAGGGCTTTTTTTCTCCTGCTGTGCCTCARTACTAACTTCGGTATTTACCAGATCCCATCTCATGAATAACATTACTGTCCAACTCTCCTGGGTTTTTAACTATATTAATGACTTGAATGGGGAGGCACACAAGATGAAGACACCATATTTGAGGAAAGAAAATGTAACTCCCACAAATGACTACTTTAATCTTCCAAACACTTTAGAAAACATTTATTATTATCTCATTCACTAGACACGTTTTGATTCTTTGTAGGAACTGAACCAGAACATATCTAAAATGTCTAACAGAGAGGCTTAATTTCAGGATGTGGAGCTTATCAGCCCAGGAGCCCATTTTGCCTGGTTTCAGATGTGTGGGGATGTGACACAGCCTGGTTTGTGTGTGTGTGTGTGCATGTGTATAACAGAGACTGCTGGAAAAACCAGAATTTATACACTGAGAGAATCTCTCTGTAGCTGACCCCAGTGAAGGGCATCAGCTTGATACCCTCCCAATGCTGCATGCAAACAAAATCAAGTCTTGGCTTTTACTGTTTCCCTGCAAAAAGCTCAGTGATTTAACAAGTAATTAAATTTTAGGCAAATGCACTTTCATTTCAAAGATGTATTTTATACAGTCATACATGTGTATATATATATATATAGACTATACACAATTATACATCTTCAGACTTGGCCATACCTCTCTTGTGCATGCATTAAGCTGCAGACCCTATAAGTAAGGTGGGAGCCATGTGCAAGTATTTATTTACAGTATCAGGAGTAAGCCAGCAGAGTACTGCAGTGCAAAGCAGCTTCCATTGTGTGCAGTATAACTCCTTGTGTTCAAAAGCTCCTGGAGGTTTAGAAATTGAATGTTTCTGTAAATATATATATCTTTAGTCATTTATACCAGCCAAGGATCTGTCCTGCTGAGTTTATTATCCTTTTATGCAATTTTCTTCTGTTTCTTTCTCTTCCTCTCTTATGATCTGCCCATTTCTTTTTATCCTCCCAATTAAAATGTTAAATAAGAATCCAGCCTAAGGATTGGACCACTGCACTGATATACAGACAGCAATCTTACAGCAACTCTGTTGTTTTCTSTTTCAAAGTAGGAACTGATCATAAATTCAGGAAGAGAAGAATGTAACCCTAACAGATGCAAAGCTGGTTTGAATTAAAAACTAAAATAATTAAAAAGGCTTTAGTCAGCATGTAATACGTTCTCAATATGCTCTGCTGTGAAAACATTCTCATCTCATTCCTGAAAAGATGAGAGTGGGATTACTGATTGACTGTAAGATTAATCACCACAACACAGAGAGTTCAAAGCTTCATGGGTCTTAATTTTGTGAGTTTACTTCATCCTCTCACACCTTGCCTTTCTTAGGTTAAGGTCAGTCCATCAGTATGAACACCCAAGCAAGAAGTGTAGCTGTTTGCAGGTTTCAGTGTAACTTCAACTGTAAGTGTGAAAGAATAAAGGAACATCCTAATTGCAGCTGTCAGTAACAGTGTTGCAGCTACAATTCACATAATTTGCGGCTTCTGTCACTGGGAAGCAAATCTGACTCACTCAGCACACAGCACAGGACTTGCTATTTCTAGGCAGCTGATGTTTTAGTGCTCAGACATCTACTCAGCCTTGACTTGATAGTCTRAAGTAAATATCCTTGAGCAATTGTAAAAAAACACCTATGCAGCGAGCAAGTAAAAAACCCTGCTGTTTATAGTTTGCAGATGCTTGGGAGAAAACACTCTATATAACACACTCTAAACTGCTCTGACAATGGCTAAACTGCCTCCTAGAACCATGGAATCATTATGGCTGGAAAAGAACTCCCAGATAATTGAGTCCAACYGTGAAGCCAGCACCACCTTGTTCACCACCCAACCGTGTCCCCAAGTGCCACATCCACAACACTTACAGGGACGGTGATTCCMCCATTTCCCTGGGCAGCCTATTCCAATGCCTGATGACCCTTTCAGGGAAGAAATTTTTCCTAATATTGAACCTAATAAGCCCTTAGCATAGCTTGAGACCATTTCCTGTTTTCCTGTTACTTGGTGCTATCCAAATGTTTCTACTCAGTTTGTCAAATCTTAAGAAGGATCCCCTCTGAGAATGTTATTTTTGTTTGCATTGCAAAGCAAGACCTCTTATGAATAAATGAAATCCTACTGAATACTGATGATGGATTACAAAACTTGATACTGGATTTTAAGGCTGGAATGGATGTTCAAGGAGCAAACTGCCTGCAGTTGCTACTGAGTCACTCCCTCCTCTCTTACCCCGAGGCAAATAATTGTTAATACTTGACACAGGTGAGCCTACATTTCCCATCTGAAACGCTGGACTCTGGTTTCTGATAGATTGACTCCAAAGTTGTAAGTCAGAGCCATGTCTCAGGCATTTTTGGTATGTATAAAAAAACCCCCAAAAATTCTTCTATCCAGGCCAAGATTATAAAGCAAAGCAGCTAATAACCATAGCCTCCCCTGTAAATACTCAGAACATGCCAGCTGCAGAATGCTTGGAAGTCTGCAAAAAGCAATGGACAAACCAAGCTGTAATTATCCTCTCATGAGACTTTGGCCTGTAAGTGAAAAAGTAGATGTGGCAGAAATTAGAGTGATGGAAGCATGTGGATTCTGATCCCTGCTCTGTTTCCATGAGGTGAGTACAAAATGAAATCACCCTAAGAGGCTACCAGCCTTCCCTCTGAGTACAAAATGAAATCACCCTAAGAGGCTACCAGCCTTCCCTCTGCAGGGAAATCCAGCCAGCAGCAAACCCCTGTCTCATGCTCCACACTGCAGAGCTCAAGTTTCCCTTGGTGCCCAAGCTCTGTCTGTTGGGAATCCAACCACAAAGAAATCCCTCACGGCAGGACATGCTCAGGACCAACACTCAAACACTAAAAAATAACAACAATTTAAAAATTCAGCAATGGTAAAGAGATAATTGTTAGGGAGGGTTCTATTTTTACCTTTATCATGAGTTTTCCTACCAAGTGTCTGAGCTGGCTGCCACATGCCAGTGTCCCAACTTCAGACACGGCTGTAGTGAAATAGAAACACACAGCAAAGGGAGAAGTGCTTGAGGCTGATCAGGCTCCTGCTCTCACTCTAAAGCATTCACCAGCAGACTATTCAACATTTTAAAGGCACTATGGAAGGACTAAGATAACTTAGGAAAGCTATCAAGATCACACAAGGGAAGGTGAAGAGCTGCAAGTGTACTGAAGTGAACCCCTCTCCTTTATATTAAATAAAACCAGACTGCATCCAGACTCCGAGAATGAGCTCTTAGGTGAAAAAAGTACCTTGTATGAGCTGTATGTAGCAAGAARTCTCTGCTTGTGTCCTGTACAGAGTTCTTAGACACCATGGCCTTCTGTGATTAARTTGGTACACTGATCAAAAAAACTCTTTTCACCCATCAAGACTTTTTGAGAAAACATAAAGCAAGATTTTCCTGCTACCAGGAGTGTACCTGCAGTGTCATCTGGAGCAGTAAAACCTATTTTAGTCACCCGAATCACCCCACTGGGCACTCAGTGGAGAGATGCAGAGGAAAGCACTTTTCTAGAGTTCCCCTTTGCTCCTGAAGGAAAAATCTAAGATTTATTTGTCACTTGATAGCTCTTCAGCTAATGTATCTGCCTTTGGTAATGCTACAGTTTGGTATATTCAAAGCTACTCTAGGCAGCTTTCAAATTTTTAAGGCATGTTGAAATCAGTCCCAGGGCTATACTGATGGAATGGGACCTGAATTACTTCCTGAGAAACCAAAAGCTGGTTTATGTTGAGAAAGTGAGAAGAGAGTCAAGTTGAGACATTCTAAATCCAGTATTTGCACAGCAGTGGCAGAAGAAAGGATTTGTTTGCTGTTTTCAGCCACACTAATGTTCTATTCTGCCTGTTTCAGAGAATAACACTCGTGCTAAGAACACACAAATTAGCATCCTCTACAAACTCTCGAGAAGTTAACAAGGAGAAAACAAATCCCATTTTACTAACAGGTGTTTTTCAGCGATACTCTACTTCTTTGCAGAAATAATTTAAAAATGCTTTTACTTAATCCCTAGAAGGCAGACCTTAACTGTGTAATCTAAAGAAACAATCAAAGCAAAATTAAACAAAATCAGCTGTACATGCCTGGAGCACGGTGCACTCAAGATTTAGATGACCTAAATCACAGATGGATTAGTTTTTCCTCTAGTTGTGAGAATGATTTAAACTTTTACTGACCTTTTGTGGTTAATTCAGACATTTCTCTCGAGTTTCCACTGCAGTCTGCTTAGTCAGTGAGCATAACAACCCCTCCTTCTGAAGAAAACAAAACTTCTACCCTAGGAAAACTGTGGCATAATAACCATGGATATACTGTGGTGTGAAACTGGGATGGGGGTGTATTTTTCTTACTAGTGACACATCGCTCTTCCTTGTATCCTCCCTTCAAACTTGCTACTCCAATTATTAACCAAAGGCTTTATCCAGGACTACTCCTTTTGGTTTTGCTTTAGGTTGTAACAATGCCAGATGTCTGTGGGGGTGTTGGCAAAGGGTGATATCTGCCTTCAAACTATTAAAATGAAAACAATCACTTGCAGTTAGATATTTGCCATTGCGCAAGCTCCTTTGCTTGCCTGTGCTACTGACACAGAAAACAGCTGCCACACGTTATTTTTTTATTGCTCACGTTACTTTTATGAAAAATAATGAGAAGATTTAAGATAGACAAAACCCCTCCTCTATCTTCACACTGTTCACTCTCTCCAGCCACAGCCACACTGCTCCTCTGGTGGAGGAGGATCCCTCTCTGAATGTTTATCAGAGTCCTTTCTGCAATGCCTTTGAGATTTCAAAGGGAAAACATTAAGTTGCTTCTTGGCAAACAAGCACAAACCTTTGGAAAACTCCTGCAGTACAAACAAACACTCATCATCGACTTGTTTGGGGCAGACGAGTTGCTCTGCACGTTCTGACAATGCTAAAAGCAAAGCTGTAAACAAAGCTTAGACTTTATGCTTCAAATTGCTGTCACAGCACCAAGGATGCTTGTTTCAAATTTAGCCTGAACTCTGTATTATAACATGCAAAATCCTTTCTTAACAGAGATCTTACAATGAGCACGATCAGAGAAACAGAGAGGAGTTTCAAGGTGTAATCAAGTGAGCATCAGAGGAAGGGCTGTGCTCTGCAAACAGCCAGCGTGGAGTCTCCCAAGCGACTCCCTGCAAGGCTGACCTTTGGCTGGCCAAGCAGCAGCTCCTTTGGAGAGCCAGCCACAAGGCTGCTGCTCCCAACCACAAAGCTGCTGCTGCTGCTCCCAGCCRCTCCCTCTCCCTACTTACAGCTCGGTGGTGTTGGCAGGGATGTCCCGGGGAACCTGGACCACCTGGCTCTCCTGGCAGATGAAGACCCTGCCCAGGCAGCGGCAGGCAGGGTGCTGGCATCCCAGGCAGCCCGCCAGGAGCAGCAGCAGCAGCAGGCAGGAGAGGGCTGGAGACATCTCTGCCTTCACATCTGTGCCCGTCCCTTTATCGGGAAGGGAGGAACGCAGAGACCTCCCAGGCCAGCTCCCTGGATGGAAGATCCGCCCCAAAAGCTGGGACAAACCATGTGGCTCTTAGGGGATGACTTCTCAGCAAGTTTCACTTYGCGACCCCAGATTCCTCATGGCGTTGGAGTGGGGATAGAGATGAGCAATGCTGATTTTTCACGACACAAGTATTTTGTATTTCAAGTGGTGTTGAAATCAGGAGGCCCAGCTGTACTAACCAGGGCTCTTTTAACATACTGGGGAAAGGTTCTTCCTTCTCAGTTACACTATTTGTCATGTCTTGCTTGGTGAGACCAAGGGACAACAAATCATTTTTACTTTCTACAGCCCAGATCCTTTTTGTCTCTGAAGGAGAAGCACTCTATTTATAGCACTATTTATGCTCCCATTCACGGATCCAAGGACCTTTGCTCTTCTACTTCTCCTAGGCCAAAGTAAGGTGGTACTATTTGATATAGTCTACTTCATGGGGTAGGAGCTCTATAGACCTGAAGCCAGAGCTAAATAATGCCTTTTTTCTCACAGCTGTGATTATTTTTCATGCAGTTGCTGATTCATCTCTTTTTTTCCTTTGGCACCTTTATTGGAACCCAAACAGAAKAAAACTCCACAATCCAAATTGTCCCTGTGGACTGGTAAACTAATTTCATCATCTAGAACAGAAACCCTAGAAATATTGCCAGATGACTATTTGTGACACAGCAGGAGGAAAACAGCCTTAAGAATGTAATCTGAAGGCTTGGATGTTGAATCTTGTCTTTGAGTCCCTATTTATTTTTTTTTGCTTTTCTGACTGAGCTAAATTATCTCACTAGAAATATTAATCCTTGAGGAAGGGGCCCTGGGAACTCCTTGCTATCACTGAGTCAAGCTGCACCAGGCCATTGCCTGGAACTAGAACTTCTCTACAAGACACCTGAAATGAGCATTTTGACATAAAGGTTTTTTTGTGTTTTTTTTTTAATTTGGGTTTTTTTGAGTGTTCTGTTTCTTTATTTTTCTTTTAAACCGTAAATAGTAGCTTAAGACATGCAGAGCTTATAAATCATGTGCATTTTAAATAAGTGAGGGAGCCATGGGTGATTCTGTTGAACCTGACTCACATTTAATCCTTCCCATTGCTTGGAAGGATTTCTTAATCTTGTTAAAAGCTGCTGTTAGCTTGTTTGTCATAGCTTTTTAAAATGTTGGGGTTTTTTTTTGTCTTTCATAATCAAAAAGCATTAACAAATGTAATGAGACAAAAGACAGCATGCTTTCCCTGAATCCTGTGACAAAAAGTTTCCATCATTCTCACTTCTAAAACAAGCCTCATAATATAGATGTTTCTTAAGGGAACTAATTAAGATTTTTCTACATAATTACAATAATTCTTAACTTAAGACTTACCCCAGTTTTACCAAATATTTGTTATTTTTCCCACACTCATTTAAGCCTACTCAAGATGAGAATTTAGATTCACATAGAAAAAAAGTAAGGAAAAATCATGAGAATCTTTTTCTAACAATAGTAGGCTTATAATGAGTTGTAAGAGTATTCTTTTAGTTGTATGTGTAAAACAGAGTCCATTTTTCTAAGTTTCATGAGAAAGACTGTGACTGTCAGGAAAAAAAGAATTTCTAAAACCTTGCTGACCGTCTTTTTCCTTATGTCTCTGTCTTCCCTTTCCTTTGAAAGATCTTAAACCTACAAGGTCTTCTGAAATAAGTAAAACCTTCACTCACCTTCATCCTCAATGGGATGAAAACTGCAGAACTGCACCCTATGATCAAACAAATTCCTATTTAGTTAAATTTTTTGCTGTGGTCCACTCAAAGTTGGAATAACGACACACTTCAGGATTTAAACAAATGCCAGGAAGACAAATAATTTGAGGCTTTTGGGGTTTTGAATTTTCAATACAAAGTCCTTAACTCCTGCAGTCATGGACTAAAAGCAGGCTGAAAAAAATCTCCAAAATACGAAATGTGAAATTTCAGGCATATAAAGGATACAAGAGTATTTGGATAAAAAGGAATTTAAGATGTATCTCTTCATACTGAAATACATCAATATAAATGGTCATGTTATACTGATGAAATGGATAGTAATATTTATGACATGGTTGAAAAAGTGATAACATTCTCTGAATGTCAAAACAATTTTCACTGATATGAAGACATCACAATTCGATTAACTTTGGGTTTCATATATCAAACCATGAAAGTTGTTTCAAATGATAGCAATAATTCTTCTATACACAAAAGTCAGGGGATCAAAAAATATCACAATGATTACAAGGGATTTTTCCAATTAATTAGTGGAAACCAAAACTATAATAARTATGTTTGATTTTAATACAGCTAGTAAAATAGAGATATTTTAAAGCATCAGGTCAGGCTCAGTAGAAAATCATGAACATAATGAACAAATATTGGAGAGAGGTTGTCTCTTTTCCGTTTTTGCCTGGTGAGACCATTTTATCAGTACAGTATACACTGCTCCACTTTCACTTACATCAGTTAAGAATGAGATGACAATTATTAAATAATATAAACCCCTTATCCAGACTRCAAGCTTCTCTTGTAATACYGCAGAGATAAGATTTTGATGGAAATATGCAAGTATCATTACATTCAATAAAATCAGGCTAGTATGCTAAACAGAACTGACATTTCATTCGTATTGGAACAAGCACTAAATCAGGACCACACTAARACTCCCTGAGGATACATGAACACTCAGAAGGATCTCTGAGTTGTTTTAAACATACCATCCAAGCTCTTGAAGAATAGATTCTGGTGTCTATTAATGTTTTGAGCTGGGAAACTCTGTCCTATTTCTGCACATGAATGTCAAATGGCACATGGCGACATCAGCACAGTCCCCTGCACTGCTGAATCAGCTGGTGACCCTCTCACTCCCAGTTCAGTAGCACAGTTATCTCCTCTTGGGAAGAAAATTCTTATAAAAGATGGGGGGAAAAACCCCTTCCTTGTATCTTTCTGTGGAATTTTCACTCCCAAGTCATTCCTGTGTGCCAGGTTGGAGCTATGGCCATGCCTGAAACCCCACAGGACCTGTTGCAGGGGACCACCATCAGAGCATCAGTGCTAGGAGCAAGCATGCACTGTCACTGAGATTCATGCTGTTGAATGTGTAAATGCAGAGATGATGGTGCTTTCAGATATTTATGAGAGCCTTATCTTTGCATCCATTTGCAGAAGAACTATGCTCCAGCTGGCAAATTGGTCTTGAGAGTGTAAACTGTTTTCCTGAGTAAGAAAACAGRAATTTCCCCAAATTGAAGCACTGTAGCAACAGAGATGCAATTAAGTGAATTATGACAGATATTCAATGAKGATGTTACAGATTATGAAATTAGATGATGTCTGAGACAAGCAGTTAATTCAAGGTTATGTAGTCAACAGGGGATCTTTTTTCAAGATAGCAGTTAGGGAGTCTGGTTGGTAGGACTGGCCTCTAAAATCAGCACTGGCCTCTAAAACCAGCTCTGGTTGAATTTTGCACACAYTGAGCCAGAGGAACCAGGGGGATCTGCAGACTCCATCCTCTGACCAAGCAGCAGTGCCTGGGTTGGGCCATGCTGTCTCCTGGATGGATGAGGTTACAGTGGGAAATAAAATGAGCCACCCCACCTCCCTTCCCCTCAATAAACTTGCTTCAAAGACAGCTCTGAGCCCTTTCTCTGCAGTGTTCGTGTGGCCAGGTCAGCACCTAAATCCAGCTGTTGGATGTGTGGGAGCAGCTCTTTTCCTTATGGCAGGAAGGTCACCAGGTGCTGGAGCGCATCAACCTACAGGCAAGCAAGTTCACAGCAGCATCTGCTTGTGTTTCTCTCCTCTGAAGCACAGCGTGACAGCTAATTAAGTAAATACTGTTTCTACTGATGTTTCCCAGCCTCAGAACTCTGTTTAATTACTGAATGCCTCTTTATCAGTGGCTTTGCTTCACAATAAGCATTCTCTAAAAATGTGTAGGCAAATCAATCACCTGCATGAACAGATGACATAAAAAACACATCCAAAAGAGGTTTATCCTTTCAGAKTGGATATTTCTTTCTCTTTTGAGGGTTTCCAGCACAGAGTTTCTCCCTGTGGCTTTACAAGCTGCAATAGCCTCTATTGTCCTGAATGCCATGCTATGAGAAGAAGAAGGTGTTTTCTATCCAGAAAAAGCTGGCAATGTGAGCTGGAGCAGATCCTAAAAGGAAATTAGAGGAAATTACTAAAAAAGGTCTTTGACACATCACTGATTTACCTTTTGTGAATGACCAACATGAGTCTTAAAACAGCAGATCATTGAGGCAAACAGATCATTGACCTGATAAAAATATAACGTTTTAGGCGCTTTGCAGAAGTAGCCAGTCTGAACAGAGTATTTTTAGCTTCACCTTCTTCTGCGAATGGGGATTATTTTAAAATACATTTGATTGGACAGACTTTATCTGTGCCCTCAGTGCCRAGAACATAAAACGATCAAGTAGCCTAATAAAAGCAGTATTACTGCTCTCTCAGTTCCTTTGGCCATCTGCTCGCATGAGACCTCAACTCCAAAGCGGAGCGGAGACGGTAGATCAGCCGCCAGAGGGAGCGCATTGACTCGGGAATAGAACACACACGTGTGAGGCAAAGCATCAGAAATTGCATGGAATTRTGCCCATGACAATTTCCTGTGTCTGTCTGACTCTTGACCTCACAACTTGGCTGTGATGAGTCGCTCCCTTGTTAAACTGCACCCCTGCAGAAGCCAGAGCTGCACATCACCTGGAGCTGCGTCCAATGCAGCAGCAAGCAGCTGCACTGTGGCTCTTTCTTCCCTCCTGCTTGAAGACGAATTAAGATCTTGTGCAAACAGTCCTACCTATCTATTCAGCTCAGGAATGACATTGCCCAGCATGGAAGGGTCTCAGAAACTTCTAATTTTTCTGCTGACACTTCTCAGTGAGCTTGTGCTATGGGCTGGGGGAGCAGGGGAGTTTTGGCTTTCTTTATTTCCCTCTGCCCCAATACTTTTATGGCTTTGATGGCTAACAAGCTCCCACTCAGCCCTTTATCTGTGTGATTTTTCTGAGGCAATCTGAGGATATAAGCACCTCATGTGTTTTCATAGCACAGGAGACATATGCAAGAGGCAAGAGTGAAGTTAGAGACTAATCTTTGTCACTCCATCTAGTGCTGCTCCTCGGGTTCAGGTCTGTTCATCCCCAGCCGATAATAAAAGACGCAGCCCATCTGTTGGGTTTCTCTCACATGTCTGCAGAAGCRCAGTTATAGAAGTACTTTTTCTTTGCACTGTCCATGAGTGGGTTTGACTAGACCAAAATAATGCACAAGAGACACCAAAGCCTKCCTAGAATCACACTTTGCACCATATTTTCTCCTCTGACACCTTCCCCAGCAAGCAAAAGGTACCTGAAGGTCAGGGATGTGAGGAAAGTGAAACCTTGCCTGACTGTGGAGTCAAGGAGCCTGCCCACAGGCATCAATAACCATGCACTGCTCACGTCAGCACCAGGGGAAACCCATGGAATCCAGCAGGGACAGACAAATGTGACGGCGTTCACAGGGGTCTCAGGTTGAGGGAAGAGATGAGGATTTGACTCCATGTTTCAGAAGGCTTGATTTATTATTTTATGTTATATATTACATTAAAACTATACTAAAAGAATAAAAGAAAGGATCGCATCAGAAGGCTAGCTAAGGATAGAATAGGAAGGAATGATGACAAAGGTTTGTGGCTCGGACTCTCTGTCTGACCCAGCTGGGCTGTGATTGGCCATTAATTAGAAACATCCAACATGGGCCAATCACARATSYACCTGTTGCATTCCACAGCAGCAGATAATCAATGTTTACATTTTGTTCCTGAGGCCTCTCAGCTTCTCAGGAGGAAAAATCCTAAGGAAAGGAATTTTCATAAAAGATGTCTGTGACAGACAAACACAAAGCCCCAAAGCTGTGGAGGACAAACCCCCTGCAGCGATGCAGGCTGGGCACTGCCCGTTCAGGGAGCAGAACYGCTGGTAAATTGAGAGATGTGGCTATTCCCCTTTACTCAGGAATTTCGGACCATGTGGACAGCACTACATCCATTCTGGGATGCTCAGACATCATTTAACTGAGGGAGGGCAGGGAAGAACCGAGATGRGCAGGGCAGGAGCGCTTGCTCTGTGAGCTGAAGCTGTGGGAACAGGGTTTGTTCAGCCCAGGSAAGGAGCGGCCAGTGGGCACCTAAAAGTAGCCCCCAGTGCCCATGAAGGGATGGCCTGTGGACRCATAAAAACAGCCCCCAGTGCCTACAGGGTGGTGATCAACAAGTGGCCCCAGAGGTGCAGAGGTGAAGGGTAGGAGAGCAAAAAGTATCAGAGTTGGGTTGAAATAAGTGGCATTCAGAGTGGATACAAGGAGATAATTTTTCACCTTGAGGACATTGAAGCAGGGCCACAAGCTGCTAGAGAGGTCATATTCTCTCCTTCCACAGGAGCTTAAAAGACCAGAGTGAATAAGTCCCTGAGCAGCCCAGTTTGACCTCACATTGAGCAACACRTGGGACCTCCCCAGCTCCTTCTTTCACCTGAATCCTTTTGTCATTCTACTTATGGCTCAGGGAGGGAAAAAAATCTCCCTGGGATGTTTAAAATAGAGACTGACTCTTCATGCTTTTCCTCAAACCTACACTGCCACTTGCTTTTGAGCATGGTTACAATATACTACTCAGCTATAAGTTTTAATCCCTAAAGAAGGGAGAACTGTTTGTCAGCATGAACAAAATAGGCTGGCAATGCTTTCTGTCCAGCATTTCAAAGTTCACAAACCTGCCATTCAGGACAGTTTAGTGACAAACCTGAAGTTCTTACTCATTAGAATTCAAGAGGCTATTAATTCTTTCAAGTACAATTTTTTATGACATAAAATGAATTAAAGAAACTTTAATGATGCCTCCACCACATGCCATAATTATAATCTCRTATTAAAGAAGGAGAGCTGCCTGGTAGAGCATACATGAGAAGTWGGAAAGATTGAAGTATAGAGATATCTGTAAAGAGAAAATTTGTTTAATTCCTCTCGTACTTAAAATTGGCCCATAGTGCTAACAGCCTGTTGTTTGGCCATTTGAAAACCAAATTTYCCTAGATTCACTCAGATTGGGTGAKCATTTCCAGCATTTAAATACATTGAAGAGATCTGAAATGGAAATATCTTTACAATGTACCTATCTTCTACGTTTTTGACCTCATACAGCCTAAGAGAAACCATCTCTGCATGAAAAAAGGAAGAGCTCAGCTGTGATTGATACATGAAAGACACTAAATATCCTTCCGGGAAATTAATTTCATTCTGACACTTAATAAAAAAAAAAGGAGAGAGGCAGGAGTGAAAAATTAACATTTGTTAAGGCCTCTAAAGAAGATGCAGATGACTSACTAATCCCTATAGCAGATTGAAGAAGAAGGAGAAAAGAAAAAAGAAGCACTGTGCAATTAGAGTAGATTATTAATATTGATAGAAGAGGTTTAAAAAGTGGCTCAATTACTTTGCAGGAATAGTGTTTTGTGTACTTTTACCTTCCTGACAGGTAGGCTAAATAAGCTGCCTGAGGTGACAATTAGGAGCCAAAGAGTCACTGAATCTTCTTTTAGCACTATACAGCRAGAATGAATATTGCACATTTGTTTTAAAGCATCCTTGAAGGTCATSCAAGGCTTTTCCTACTTTTGCTGGAGCTTTTACAGCAAAGAGAAAAAAAAATTGTTTTGCTTCATTCAGTGGCTGATGTGGAATGACATTAAGACCTAAATATTGTTCCAATCTCTGGCAGCCATTTTCCTCTTCCACTCTTCCCTGAGCTTCCTGCTGGGGCTCCTCAGCTGCTGCTGAACAGTCCTGTTTTCCACAAAAAGATCCACTGGAATTAATAGGATTACTTATGGAACAAGGTTCTGCCAAACATGGCTAAAAAATTCARGATCTTCCCCTTAGCATATAAAATAATGAAAAATGACACATGCACTTAAAAGCAAGCAAATGAGCATTGAAAGGAAAGATGGGCATGTCTAAGTCTTTACACAGCTGTAGCCCTGGAAAAAATTAAAAAGAACAGCTCCAAGTTGCTTCAGAAAGCTCAAATTAGTGCTGTAAGACTTCCCAGTGATATATTCATCCTTGGAATAGCTGTCCTTTGACACTTTTTCTGTCAGGAAGCAGGTTATGGCATGGAAGGTGACAAAGAAGAGCCTGCTATCCTTGATCTGCTGCAATTGCTCTCGATGCAGAGGGAGCAGGTCAGGCCCAGCTCTCTGCAAGAGGAAAAGAATAAGGTCCTGACATTGCTCTTAAGGCACAGAATAGAGTGGCAGGTAGGCTAATGAGATTCTGCAGATGATGAAAAAGAAGCTTGTCCATATCTCTGAGGCGCTTTATAGCCCTCATTACCGTGCTATCAAAGTGTCCCAGCTCTAGTGCCCATTTTTGTCCCCATTTCTKTAGCCAAGAAAGACCTCCAGCATCATTTTACAGATGATGTCAGGGGAACTAATGGCACATCTACTGCCTGGTGGTGGGGAGATCCCCCGGGGTGCAGCCAGAGACCCCAGAGAGGTGCAGATTTGTGCACAACTGTAACCCCAAAGAGACGTGCCCAAGCTGGGACGCTGGCTTTGGGGTCCTGAGCTTCAAGCATACACATGGGACTTCTGACCTCCCCCTGACCCACCTGCAGTCACTTTTAGCATCTGCACTCTGCTTCTCTGCACACCCAGCTGTGACTTGGCAATGCAGAAGCATCCCTGCTGCCTGCAGGGATTCACTGGCAYCCACCCTGGGAAGCTGAGGAAGGACAGAGAAGCACTGTGGTTCCTCCTCACATCCCAGCCAAGATCTCAAATTTCCCTTGTCTCTGAAACGCCATCCCACCTGGCATTTCCACAGGATTTACTTGCTCTTCAAAGGATTCAAACAAACTTTACAAGCCACAGTTGAAGTCCTAACAGATGTACAGCTACCCAAATTGAAATCTGGCCAGTGTAGAAGACTCTGACCTGTGTAGGAAAAGCAAGTGCTGACAGATTTGTGTTAGCCTGCCCACCCTGACAGATTGCATGTCTTTCACTCAGAAGGGCTCCTGTGGCTGCTGCCACCCTTGTGACAATGCTGGGATGTCATTCACTGATGGGTTAGAGAAGAAAAGTTTTAGATATTTAAAAGACATTTAAATCTCTTGAGTGCTGGAAGCTAAAAGCAGAAAAAAAAGGACATAGTCCACCACATATTTAACTTTTCTTACCTCAATATATTTAACTTTTCTTACCTCAATATATTTATTTTTTCTTATCTCTACTACAGTTTTCACTCATGTGACATGGTTTACCATGATATAATTTATCAACAATTGACATATCCTGTTGCATGAGATGAAAAAAGCAAATACTTTGGGGACTAAGCTGACCACAGTTTAGGCATAACAATCTGAAACCAGACTGCAAGATTGTTTTACCTTTCATGGCCACCTTCCTTTGGTGTTTTTAAGATGGGCCACAAAGGTGAAACACAACCTGTTAAACCCTGTCAAATGAAGACCAGACCTTGACTAATTTTTGCTTGCCCARATGAGCTTCAAAGTGCTTGGAGACCCAAAAGCTCTCAGAGGTGAGGTTTTTGTACTGTCTCCTAGAAAGTGAAATKATTATATTTTACAAGTGTGATATATGGTAGAGATAATTCATGCTATAGAAGTAGATATATGTGTGTATAAAATATTGTAAAAATCCAAAGTTATGCTTTTGACCACTCTGGCTGGGAACAGAGCTCTATTTTCATTGTAACCAGTTCCCGGGCAGTGTTATGATAATATCAGGCCTGTTACTGTATGAATGGGGCAGTCCTGGGCCAYCACAGAGGATTTCCTCTGGCATCTACACCTGGGAGATGGCATCTGGACCTTCCTGGACCATGATTAATGGAATGTCTCGAGGAGCTCACAAGACCTGCACCTGGGCATGATTACATCTGGGTACGAAGGAACCGGTATCATTCGAATACATGTGAATGAATGCAGTTTCTGCCTGGACACTCAGACATTCCTCTGAGCCTCTGGACACTCAGACATTCCTCTGAGCCTCTGGACCCGTCTTTGTCTGTTCCTGCGCGTGTATGGATCCAACTTTACATGCGAAGAGACACAAAGAAATATGTGGTCATCCCTGCCCCAGGCAGAATAAACTGTCTATAAGCTGGCCTCTGGAAGCACTGGGGGTGTACCTCTGGGGAAACGCTGTCTCTCTGTCAGCCAGAACCCTAGGTCAGCCAGCGTTTGCACCCGGAGCTGACGCTGCCTTGGCTGTGGTAATTTTTCCTTTTTTTCGAAATTTCTATTTTTTTGTTATCGATCCAATAAATCTTTGTTAAATTTTTCACAAATTTGGCTACAGGTTTGATCATTTAGAACAACAAGTCTGTTCTGCACATGCTCCAAGCTGAACAGAAATCTCATTAGGGCTCATTAGCTCATGCTCRGTGCTAACCAGTGTTTCTCCTGATGTCATTCCTGACTGGCCTGGCCTGTGGGTAAAGTGATGTGGCCTTTGCTAGCAGAGGAACATGTGGAGGCTGCCTTGTCAGCCTTGGGGACATCAGTGTTGTTTGTCCACATASAAAGCAAGGGAATGTTGTTGTACACCCTCCCAAACCACAGCAGCTGTGGGAAGGGGAAAGAAGGCCCTTGGCCTCATATGCATGCCCTCTGTGGAATGCAGGAGGGCTGGAAATTCCCTTACAGATTCCCAGCTGAATTATCTGCTGAGCCTGGGCTTGCAGTGCTGCCTGTCCTTGGGAGCCAGTTGTGCTGGCTTGCTGCTCTGCARGAGCACAGGAGCTGCTATGCCTCAGGATGTGGGGCGGTTTAACTGCCCATCCCTTCCACGTGTGGCACTGCAAGCATCAATGAAGATTAATTTCCAAACTCTATTGACATTCACCAAACTTTCMATGTTTTCCATGTTTGTCCTCTCTCCCACAGCCCCCAAAACCATTTCAGCACCATTGTAGAAAACCCACAGAACAAGGCTGATCCCAGTGGTAGATCCATTGAGTAAATGTGGACATGGTATTTATACCCACTGAAAATGAGTGAGGCAGTAAAAAAAAAAGAAAAAGTGCCAGCAGAATAGAGGTCACATTACAGAATATGCAGGGATGTAAGTGAGAAGGAGCCAGGCCACACTGTCCTTGACTTCAGCGCAGCAAGGCCAGAGCACCACTGCTGAAGGTTTGGACTGCTGCAGCCTGGATAAACAGCTTGCCTCTGTATCAGAGCAGCAGCAGAGAGACATCAAAAAGGTGATAAATCTCAGAGAATGGTGGTAGGGATGTGCTGCTGGGCCCAAATATAATCAGCTTTTATGGAGAGCTTTCCAATGCTTGCTCTTAAGGCCTAATTGCWAGACATTATCTGGCCAAACAGAGTATGAAGTAGCAGGTAATAATGATTGCCTGCAGGAACCTCAGGTAGTGCAGCRCACAAGATGAGGAGCTATTCTTACCTCACTTATTACCCAGGAGCTGATTCAAGGAGTAGTTACAGTTGTGCCATTAAGCCACTGGTCACCCTCATACATCTCAATTCAAATTCATTATAGGAGTKATTTTACCAAATGCTAGCAGTGACACTGAACTGTGGGAAGAGGATTGGATTTTGAATGAGGAATAAAATGACTTACAAAGATTCTCTTTGCAGAAAAAAAAAAATTAAAATATTTAGCCTCTGCATGTTGTTATKCAAGCTTGCCATCCTGGCACTAACAGTATGAACACTCATGCATAAAGGAAAAAAGAATGGGTAACAGTCAAGGTACATAAGTCAAACCACTACAAAGATCTATAAAGCTTTTGGGGAAACAGAAACCCTAACGAAATATACCCTTCAGATAAGATATTTGTCCAAGTCTAAAGCTACATCGGTGACAGAACAGCAGAAAGTCATCCAGCTTCTGGGCAGAAAGCTTGCCAGCAGCAGCAGGAGAAAGTTCCCAAGGCTGATCATGGCCAATAGTCACACTTTCACATCCCACCACAAACCCTGGTTTTCATCACTGACAGACCACAGCTGTTGGAGGGAGCATTCTCTGATGTGTGTAGGAGAAGGAGACATTTCTGACATGAATGAAGGTGACAGCACCAAAGTTAAGCATCTGTAAATAGCTCCTATTTCATCTCTTTCCTGCTTTGTCTTCAACTGATCTGTCAGTGTCATGTGGCACATTTCTGACAGCAGCAGAAGAGTAAATAGTATTTGATCCCACTTAGTTTTCTGATCCTGTTATGAGATTAGAGCTCCAGATTCAYTACAGAAAAATCAAACATTTCTCAGATATTAAACTCTGAATCCACCCCATTCTGCAAAAAAAGCTTGAAACAAAAGATCCCACAGTCCCAGCTGTACTAGATTCCACAGCTCAACCCTAATGCTGAAGCCAGATGCCACCTACAAAGGGAACTGACTATGGCACAGCACAGGCCAGGAGCAGGCTGGAAGCAGAGAAATGTCCAGTATTCAACTTTTCTTCCATTAATTTTTAAGTGCATTTTCCCAGGAAGAGGATGAGGAGAGGACTGGAGRGGAGGATTAGCTCCAGAAACATCATCAGAACACCAAGAGGGGCACATGGCCATGCTGAACCACATCCAGGAGTGGTAAAGATGCCCCTTAGGAAACTGCTGGCAGTGCCTGCTCTGTGCTGAGAGGAATCACAGAGCCAGTGAGGGCAGATAATTCAATTACACTGGTTAACTTCAGCTCCACATGACCAGCAACTTTGCAAAAACCAATGGCAGTCACCYAGGGGGTGTGAGAGAACTCAGATCAAGCAGCTGAGTTATTAATGGCAATTTGCTAGCAGACCAACCACTTAAAATATCCTCCAATCTAAAGAATAGGTGCAGTATCAATCCTTAGGATAAGGTTCCAGGGAGATCTGAGGAATCACAGGTCTGTAATCATGACAACGCTGGGCAAATTAGCAGAAACTGTAATAAAGGATGCATCTACAGAGCATGGAAATCTGCCAGAGCTGAGAGAAACCACTAAGGGAAATCCTGCCTTGCAGGTCCTTGCAGAAAAGGGAGATTGTGTTATTTGATATTTGTATTTCCAGAAGATTTTTTGACAAAATTCTTCACCAAAGTCAAATAGCTAAGGGAGAAAAGGAAGAGTTCTGACCGGGTTTAAAAAAAAAAATAGCCAGGGTCAAAATGAAGAGGCTGAAAAAAAGGAGATGATCTGAAAGAATTTGGTACAAGTCTGCAAAATAAAGGTTGGCATGGGAGCAAAGGATTGGAATCAACTTTTTTACTATCTCTTTCATTCCAAGAGCTATGGGTTATCACATGAAACCAGGAGAGCTGGTTTTGAACACAGCAGAGAGCAGATCTGTAAAATTCCTTGTTATTGTAGGTGCAAGAGTGGACACTGATTCAAGGAAAAATTGTATGATTACCTGAAAAAGAGATGATTTAGGGCTCTTAATGAACAAGCCACAAGAGACTTAGGAAATCACCAGTAAGGTATGAAGTTGAGGGCTAAAAGAATATGAGGGGAAGGTATTACATAAGTTTGCCTGCTTTAGGTGTCCATTCATGAGCAATTCTGGAGACAGAATAGCAAACCCTTGGYTTGAATATGGTCACCAGCCTTAAGACTCCACAACAGCCAGTCCTGGCCTAAAGAGAATTAGCTTTCTACAGCAGCTGAAATAGAGCTGAAGACCTTCTACTGTGATAATACAAATACTTTATGTTAATCTCCAAAGTTTTCTCTTCAACATTCTGGCTGTTTTGCACAGAAGTTATAACATTGCAATATTCTGTAACTGGCAATTCTGGAAATGGGAGACACYTTCTACTGGTGAGCTCTTGAGTCAYAGATCTCTACTGCCTCCRGATTCATGTGAGGACAGTGGTACTTTASTAAGAGTTGAAATCACTGCTTGCCAAGTAGATGTCTAATTTTATGAATTAGAAATGTTTTATACATACCAAAATCACAACTCCTGCTTAAGTTTAGAGAATATTCCTGGGTTAGGGACTCCCRCTGGCAAGGGAACAGCTGGCCCGTTCTGAAGAGATGCAGCAAAGTATTCCTTTTTTTGCTTTTCTGTTAAACTAAGCGAATTCTGGACACCTGTAGCCACCAGACCTCTGGTCTTTTGTTGCATGGAGTAAACAAAGGAGAAAAGATATTTATCTAACCATTGACTTCAAGTTTGCAGAAGAAGGAGCAAAGAGCACCTGAACTAGCAGGTAGAACAACTGCAGCCCTGCCTTAAGCAGCATTACTAGCAAATTATTACAACTACGGAAATTAGAGCAAAATTCAGCYGTGAAATACCTAATTATATGTGTTCCCTACCCTAGCTTCTCTCATAGAAACACTGGACATGGCATGATCTTTTGATGGTTTCTGTTTTCAAAGATGGGAGAGAAATTATTTTGCAAATTGTCTTTGCTTTGGAGGCTTTAAAAAAAAATCACTGTTCAGTGAAATATCAAGATAAAACACAAAGAAAGATGCTTTTTCTTTTTTTGGTCCAAAAAGCTATATGTGATCATGAAAAATAAAGAGTTGTTTTTAGGAATTGCAGAGTTCTCTGAAAGAAAAAGCCTTAGCAAGTAAAATGCTCAGTGGCAAATGCCTTGATTTGGAACTTCTGATGTATTTTAACTTTATGCTCTTTATCCTTTGACAAAGATTCAATAGATTTTTGTGGATTTCCAAAATAATGCATTGATGGCAGCCTGCATAGAAAGAATTTGTGAAGTACTACATTTCCCTCCAGACCTCAGCATTTGCCTGAGTCCTGCAATGTACCCAACAATCATGACATTTGCTGTGCTTAGATAGTGACCAAGCAGCATGCTAGACTAGGGGGTTTTGTGCATTAATATTAACCTTAGGTGTTGGACATGGTTTGGTTAACCTAATTTTTAGTTAGTCCTTTGAGTCTATGAAACATTTTGTCAATAAATGATGATGGTCTTTTGCACATGTGGCACTCCTTGTGTCTAACAAACTGCATTAGCAGAACACTGTCTGCCCACAGCCTCTGGAAAACTCTGTGAAAACAAGTTTGCAGATAAARTACTTCCCTTCCCAAGGATGCTTCAGCTTCTAGAAGACTCCCTTGACTTGGATACATCAAGCTCTTAGTAACAAGGTTTTTGTGTTCCCTGAAACCAAGGTGCTCGATACTTATCTATCAATCCTATTTATTTTGATGTTTCTCTGTTAAAAAAAGACCTAAAAAACAACAAACCACCAAACTAACAAAAAAAAAATCACAAAACCCCAAACCATAATTGAGTTTCTAATAAAATCTGTCTTTTACATTCTCATTTTTTTCTGATTTCTCACTACCATGGATGCTGAAATCCCTGGCCAGCTGCAATTCCCATCTCCCAGAGGCTGCAGGATCTATCTCAGGAGGTACCACACTGATGCATGCACAGCCTCTGGATTTTTCATCTCTCCATCTTCTGCTTATGGAAAGCAGGGAGCTAAGCAGCACACAAAGGATCAGAGCTCCATGTTGTCAGCTCCATTTTCAGGGATTTTGCTCCCTAGCTTTGCATACTCAATATTTTTATTCTTACGTGGTGCCCCTCCCGAGCTGCCTTAGAATTCTGTCAGCTTATGCACTTGGTCTGAACATGAATTGAAACACAGTGTCACAGAATCACAAAACAAGGGACTGTGACAAAAAAAAAAATCACATTTGACAGAGAGGCAGCAAGAAAAGGAAGGGTGGTGACAAAGAGTTAATGCTCAGACTCCTCAAAACAATTGCATCATCGGGGTTAGCAGTTTCTAGTGATTTTGGTGATTCTATTTAGCACTGAAAATGCTGTTTGCTGCTTGGCATTTCAGTGCTTACATAATTTATAGTCTATTATTTGATAAGGTATTGAAGCAGGTTGTTGTCTTTGGCACCATCAAAGGTGTCTGCTAATTCTCTGCTTGACCTTCTCAGCATGCGTGTAAGATGGAAAAGAGGTGGTGCAGGGCACACTGCGGCAGTTCCAAAAACAGCTCGGTGTTCAGACAGCTTGATTTGGCTGARCCTCACCACCAAACTACAGCTTTATTTGTCTCTGCTTTGGAAAAGCAGCAAAGAGGTGGARAAGGAGTGTTTTAAAAGATTGGTGCATTCTGTTCTGTCTGGCTTCTCCAGACGAGAATCATTTTGTACCCAAGGCAGTGAAAATGTCCTGACATTAGGGTGAAACTGGGCACATTGTGCTTCTACCTAACCCCATGTCCATGTAGCCAAAGGTGTCCTCTCCTGAAGTCTTCTCATCCCTGAGAAGAGGAGGAGATATGCTCCTAGACATCATACACAGGAATAGAAGGATTCTGCTGATCCTCTCCTGAGTGTCTTCTTCTCACCCCTGAGGAGKAGATATAGCCAGCATACACAGGGAAAGAAAGATTCTGCTTGTACATAAGAACATTTATGGAGGTATTTCAGCTTTTGAATGCTGGACACAGTTTGCATCCAGTTTCCCAAAAGGTTTAAAATGCTAGATAAAAGGGATCTACAGATTTCCTCAAAGTGCTGGGAAAACCAGACAGGAATATCAGTCCTGGAGAGCAATTTYCTTCRTGCATTCCCTGTCATGGGGAGGAYAGAAGGYGTTGYTGGARTGCCACAAATGGAAGAGAGCTCCAAGGCTGTCCTCTGACAGTGCCCTGCTGCCCAGCAGACCCTGCAGTCACCAGCTGGGGGATAATTTACCTGTGCCACAAACTCCCAGTTCCTCAAACAACAAGCAAAGATTTTTAGGCACCAGCAACCACGCATTGATTTCAGTTTGGACTCCAAAGCCAGGGACTTGATGTGGAGACATTAAAAAAATCAAATTAATACCTACGTTACTCTGCTGGTGCAGGCTCACCGAAGGGAGCGCATGAAAGTTCACATTACCTGTCCCTCACAGGCCTCACCTTAACAGCCCACACTACACCTGCTGCTCTCCAGCTGTCCTAAATCAAAATCACATTCCAATATTTCTTTTTCTATTTGATTTCCATTCTGTATCTAATTTTGGAGAAAAAAAAAAAAAAAAGTAGAACAATGTACTGGGAGAGGCAAGGAAAATTTAAATAACTTTTTAGTGCCAAAATCATTGAAAGGGTTGATTAATCAGAGATGCCTGGTAGGGGCACAAGATGGAGAAGGCTTCATGGTGGCAGRGTTTTCTTGATGCTCTTTCCCCCCAAGCATGACTTTTCTTTTCCCTGTGAGCCAGTCTTATGTTATGGAGAAAGAGTTGTGAGCCACAAATACATCTTAACTGCAATTGATCAAGGACAAAATGAATAATTTACTTTCTGAAGAAGAGATCATCTATATTGTTACAGACTTTTTAGGAAAGAACTTTTTCCCTGATGCTACAGCCATCCTGTTTCAGCTGCATTTACATGTGGCAAGAGYGCTGCTTTGTTTCTAAGCTGGCACATCCCAGCAGAATTGCCCACCTCTTTTTTTTTTTTTGTTTCACTGCTTCTGATCTTAAAGAAGATGAATTATTCACAAAGAATTCCATACACCTTCAAAACATTTCTGTTAAATAAAACTGAATGCTTAATTCCCCCCACCCTTGATTATCCACAGTGAGGAATAATGATTTGAATTGTTGAAGATGATGAATCCCTGGCAGCTCTCTGCATATGGCTAYACCCACCCTCTTGTCTTTGTCAGACCTGCTGCCAGTTTGTGCTACTTTGGCACAAAAATTTATAATTTTATAGACTGCTATATTTCATCCATTTCTGTGATAGCAGTATCAAAACTTTTTTTAATAGTCAAAATAAAAAAAGAAAAACAACCTAGTGTAAAAGGTTGAATAAGATATGAGAATTCTCCAGGAAAGCAAAGATGAAAACAGCTAAATACAAACAACTTCACTGAACACAGAATATGTATAAAACTAGTAAGAAGGTCAACTACTCTGCTATTTTTCTTGATCCTCTTTTAAGCTTCTCATTTTAAGATACACATAAACTCTACAACTACAATTAAAAAAATGCGCATGCAATGTAACTAAATTCACCATTTACTTAAGGAAACCCAACAAACCAAACAGATTTTAAAACCCTTTTCCTGTTAGAAAGGTGGAGTTTTTCCAGTGGGTGGAAAAAGGGAGGAATTTTTTCCAGAACAGGAAAATGATACGCACACAACTCCAGATGCCTGCCTGTCTGGCACAGGCTGTTGGATGCACTGCAAGCTRCCTTTTCTAGAAAGAGTAAGCATGYTGCTTGCAAAAGTACTAAACACTCATGGAAATCAGAGCCTAAACGACTGTCTGTGCCCCAGAGATATCCTCCCTGCTCGGACCTGAAGTGCAAAAAAGGAGAAAGGCTGAGGGAAGAGCCGTGACATCCACCTATTTATTGTGGGAGGAGTCTGAGCTGCACTTGAAGCACCCCTGAAATCAGCTGCTAAGTAAAGAGCCGCTTAGATTGGCCAGCATGAAACCCTCCTGTTTTGTGAGCCAGTGTGTGGTGTGTGAAATGTGGGGAAGGCAGGCCAGGGAGATGCTCAGGAAAGCAGGGAAGGTGATCAACATAGAGTGACTGAGATCATTGGCCAGGCTGACTTTCTAACAAAGAGAATCTGGCACAAACAGAAGTGCAGGGAAAGCAAAGTCTGTATACAGATCTAGTGATAGATGCTAAAAGATAAAGAACTGAAAGCCAGAAGGGAGATGTGTATTAGCCATCACATAGGGAATAAAAAAGGAAATTAAGATAAAAAACGTTGCTAAGATCAGTAACAGAAACACCAGACATCTGATAGAAATGCTGCGGAAGTATTATGATCCCCCACAAAAACTAAGCCAGAAGAGACCTATCATGTACTTCCACAAAAATAAGTAGCAAGAATTTTAAACTTTATAATTTACCTGTAATTTTCAAGGTGACTCCCTACCAACCTAGGATTCCAGCCACAGGAGACTTTGCTGAGTGCTATCTCTCCAGAGAGGCACATCCAAATATTACCACCCCATTTGGACCACTCAAGTGATTAGAAAAAACAGCAAAATCACAGTTTGGGGGCAAAAAAAACCCCAAAACCACACAATAAAAAAAACCCGAAAATCACCAAAAAAACTTCACACACACACAAAGAAAGAGGTTTAAGTTAAAGAAAGCTGTGAGGCATGAGAAAGGGAGAGGTGCAAGGAGAATGTGAAATAGAGCCATCTGTAATCCCCAGTGCTGCAGCTATTTCAGGAAGAAAGGAGTGAGCAGAGCGTGCACAGCCCAAGGATGCAGAGGGCTTTAGTTCAGAGGATGATGTCTGCAGTGCAATTCCAGGAAAAGCAAGGAGTGTGTGCACAGCCAAAGCCAGGCACCTGTCACTCAGCTGCCAGATTTGCAGCTGTACTATTAAATGAATGTTTTGATTCCAGCTGGGCTGTGGTGCCAGATGTAATACTGGTAAAACAACACTGATAAGAAGCAATCTTAGGCTGGGCAAGTGTGACCAACTGCAGGTGATGRAAAATAAGTCTTCTGAGGCCAGCTGGCAGCAGCAGGCTGTGGTTAAAAGCTGCACAAAATGAAATCTGATCTTGTTTAGGGTTTACACTTGYCTACAGAGTATTGTAGGAAGCAAGCAGCTTTCTGCAGAGGTGTCAATGACTGGGCAATGGGGCAGAGCTCAGGTCTGGTCCAAATAGCTGCTCAAAAAAATGGCAAAAGGAAAACTACAAAGGGAYTGGTCTATATGAGACAGGTATGGACTTTGGGCAGCAGTGGAGGCTTCAGAATCCTAGTGCTCCTTAGCTAAAAATTTGAATGAGTGTCACCAATGGCAAAAAAACATGGAAGAGATTAAACTTGGGTAGAGGAATTGCTCCAAAGGATGTGAATGGTCCAGAGGACCAACAAGACCCTGCCATAGGATAAGGCAGTGATCCTCCCCACTTGCTGTGCAGAAGTTCCTGCTGCCATCACAGGATTAGGAGACAGCAGGATGTGAAGGTGTGCCAAAAAAGGCTGTGGCCACAGYGCAGGAACGAGCAATGTTCACATCAGCAATTAAGAAAAGGCATGCAAAACCTGGCCCCAGATTTACAAAGATTAGCATGGTGGGAAAAAATGGTGCAGCRCAGTCAAGAGGGTGGTACAACTGCTCACTGCAGAAATTTCCTGGAGGTGCCAGGAGAGGCATCAGAGCCATTCCCAGGCTGACTTACTACAGCTGTGGCACCTTTACAAACAGATTTCTTCACAAACAGCCTGTTTATTTTTATGTGCCTAGGGACCATGATAGCATTAGGGACCATAATAGTAACAGGACCAATATTTAGTGCAGGAGTGCTCACTGCTGGCACTGCACATCCATCTTGCACAAAGGCAGCATCATTTTGCAGTGTATCTTACACTGGTCCTAAATCCCTTTTATTATGGAAGAGGATGTAATCTKAGCAGTATTCCAGATATTTGAAAAGTTTTTTTGTTGTATTTATTGACTGTATATAATAAAGTTTCTTCCAGCATTCATTGGCTTTTTGACTGCCTCACTTATACCTTATAATTGCAGGATTTTGTTCTTTTTTTTTTTCTATTTTTCTTTTTATTTTCAGATTTCTCTCTTTGTTGATTAAGAACCACAGGAACTGTACACCTGAGAAACAAACAAACCACAGGCCTTTCACAGAATGATTAACTAAGGGAACCATTCCTTAAATTTCAAACGCATGTGAGACCTAGCATGGAGACATAGAAGGAGGATGGTGAAAGCACTTCAATGATAGATTAAAGAGACTACAGAACTTAAAAGCAATGATAAAGACAGGATGTGTAATCATAATCTCATAAGACCAAGCATAAATAATGCTACTAGTTTGCTGCATCAGCTTTGCAATTTCTGAAAATTGCAATCCTGAAATCATCTTTGCACTCCTGAAATAGGATTTGTAGGATTCATCCCATTCTGGTGTCACTGTTGGAATGGTTCATAAACTCTCAGGGGCCTTTCAAGACAGCTGRATAAGTACCTTCAATCTGAATATTCATGAGCTTGCTTTGAGGGTATGTGTTTGAATCAAAAACCATTTTACTTTGGCTTTACATCACATTTTATGTTTGTGTGGCACAGATAGGTTTTAACCAGTTTACCAAACCTCAGACTCCTGCATTAAACCACAACATCAGCACAGTGAAGCAGGGCTRCCTTCCTTTTGTGTGGCAGGAGGGACATCAGAGGAACATCAGCTAGCAGGCTTGCTGAAATCTGCTTCACTCTGCACTGACTCTGGACTCCCTCTACATTTCATGGTGTGACCTGCCATTCTCACTGCCTTGCAGTAACTTGTTCCTGGTGGTTGCAGCAGAGACATCTTTAAAATTCAGCTCCCACCCTTGCTCAACACAGCAACCCTCTGTAACTGAGCTTTAAGACAATGARGAATTCAAATATTTATGGCACAACAAAATGAAACATATACATATGAGAAAGAATTAAATTCTAGTGCCTGTGGAGGTGTTCTGCATGGAGACCTATGGACTTCTGGTTCAGGAGAACTAAGGATGCCTCTGACAAAGCCATTTAATCCCATACTCTTCCTTGGAGCTCGATGTGTTTTGTTAATCATCAAAGCAAAGGATGTAATGAATAATCCACATTATCCATTAAACAAAAAAAAAAAAGAAAAAAAGAAAGAAATAACATCAAACTCCTTGACTTTCCTCAACTACTATGCTTCTTTTCTGGCATGAATGCTCTTAATTCCTTATCTGAAATTTCAATTATTACACAAAAACAGGTCAAGTGGAGTGAAGGGATTACAGTTGACGTCTCTTTGTGCTAAWGCAGTTCATAATCATTAAAGAAAAACAAGAAAAGAAACAAAAGCCTAAAGGTTTTAATCCTCAAAAGCACCTGCTGGATAGCTGRGCCACATCTGTATTGCACTTGTCAGCCCTCAATCATGGCATGTCAGAATCTGGACACAAATAGTTTTCCTATTCAAGCCTGACTGTCCTTGAGTGTGTCTGCAAATATTTTTCAGATAATCTGGAAGAAAATATATTATTAAAGGACCCATGCTTGATCTGTGACCCGTTTGCTTTGACTGTTGGCTGCTTCCTGCAGTGGGAGTGGTGGGGCAGGATGGCCACCGGGAAAAGGAAAACATATCCTGTGGGAATTGAGACAGATAATGTGGCTCCCTGTATAAATAAACATTTGGCTTGAGAGCCTCTGTGCTTTATAACATTTTAAATTTTTCTAGTGGACAAGGCTGTGCAGGGAATGATGTAATGACACAAATACTGTGACTTGTGCTGATTATTTAGGCACCACTGGAAAATCAGATAGAAGGAAAAAATCCTAACAAATAACAAATATTTTTGTTATCTGGATACTTTAAAAATAGAGAATTTACTGATGGGGTTCTTTATATTGATAAAACCTTCTACCAATCACCACCTTTTTCAGATAAGGGGAACCAGATCCCTTTCTGGAGCCAACAAAGTGGTTGTCAGTCTGTCCATTTCATCAATTTGTTTAATGCCAGCAAAAAAGTTTTCTGTACCCACAGGTTCTAAGGGGAGCCTCATGTGCAGCCACGCTGGTAACAGCTGCTCACACGTGSCACATTCCTGACCCCAGACAGGCTCCAGGCTCTGCTGAAAAGCCGTCACACAAGTGCCCCTCCTACCAAAATGACCAGCCAGAAGCAAGGAGGGCTCAGCGGGACACGTGTCTGTGCCACAGCAACACTAACTTAGTGAGGAGTTTAAATTCCCAGCATCAACAGAAGTTCAAGAGGCTGAAGAGATGGAAGTGAGGTTCCCAAGTCGCGTTGCCCAAGCACCCCTTGTACCCAGAATGAGCCAGGAGCATCTTACCCAGGTACAGCTGGACCTGCTGGAGGATGTTTTTCAGAGAGCTCACTCACCATTTCCTCTGAAGCTCTCCTCCTTCCCCCTCCTGCCTCTACAGTAAATGACGTCTGGCTGCCAGGAGCAGCACAAATAACGAGAACATAATTTACTTCACGGGGACTGTGGGTCACCAATTGGCTACAGCTGTGAGAAAGGTAAATGTGCTCTTAAACTCCATTACCAGAGATATTCCAATACAGATCTAATAGAAAAGCTATTCTGCAAGACATTCTGCAAGGTAGGTTGTATATAAACAGATAGTTGCTTAACCCTGTATTTCCAGATGATCATTAAATTGCTCTGAATCTTGCCAATATTTTGGGAAATGTTTGCAATTTACCAATTCAGAATTCAAATACAAATATAGCCTCATTGTGTACCAGATTTCCAGTCCTGAATACATTCTTCTTGTGGGAGAAATGAATAAGTTGAGACTGTTGGCAAATGGGGGAGCCTTACAAGGTAAAAAAGTGAACGCTTTAGTCAAAACAGCAAACTTAACGAAGAAATGTAAGTTTCACTTATTTTTCCCAGCAAGTCATGGGAAGATGCTTTTAAAAGACATTTACATCTTTCTACCTCAGCCCCTACCAGAATTAAAACAACAACAACAACAACAAAAAATAAAAAACAGGTTTTGAACATCCTTTGCTGACCTGACAAAGTAGAAAAGAGAATGGGGGCGGGGGGGGATTTTTTGCTGTTTTGCCTTTTAAAAAAATTTTTAAATATATTATTATAGGACTATAGTATGGCAATCTGGAGGCTTCAATGGGAAGATATGAAAAAAACCTAGACAATTTAAAGAACCTCTCATTCTCTCCCCAGAAAATCATCTCTMCCATGCAGTTACTTGCTGCAAGTTATTAGACAAGGGTGAAATAAAATTGCCTTCTTATCAGAATGTAATCATTGCTTAGGTCTCAGTGACAAGATGTGAATCAGCAGTGTGCTGTGTGTATTCCAGGCCAGGTGTCAAAGAGAAAGAAAAAGCCCTGGGAGATTGTAAAAATTGGATGTAGTTGCTCTYCTCCTCCTCTTCCCTCTCTGCCCTTATCCTGGTGTTTGTCCCAGTCTGTGGAGATGCTCATTCTCTGGAGATGCTTCAGTGGCCAGGGTCCCTGCTGGTCCAAGCCCTGAGGCACTGAGGCTGCCAGCAGCAGACACTGATGCTCTGATGGTGACAGTGGCCCATGGAGAGATAAAATGTGACCAAAAAGCTAATACCAGCTAAATTTCAGATGTTGTTCACTGCCTTTTTTGTTTTTAATCCCCCATCAAYCTGCTGATGGTGGTTGCATTGTTTTTCTTTCTCCTCTGATTTTAGGACAAACCTTTAAAATGTACTTGCCCTAATGAGCCAAATCTGCCCAGACTGTTCTGTGCCACAAGCAGCAATACTGAATGCTGCACTGCAGGGATCACCAGGGTTTGTTAGAGCTTTCAAGCTGAATAACAGGATCTGTGTGCTCTCAGTGTTTAATTTTTCATTTCTCGCAGCCATGAGCAAGACCAGAAGGACTTTGGGAAGGAAACTTYGGGGTCAGCTTTCAATATTTGATGCTATTAACAAGCTAGGACACCTTCAGGAATTCTGCATCAGCTTTGGAAGGAAACAGACACAAATGTTAAACTTGCTGTACAAATGTTTATAGAGATGGCAAAGATATGCTGCAGAGCCAGTTTCACCAAGAAATATTGATTGTGTTGAGGCTTATGTGCTTAACTATTTCATTGCATGGATTTTATAGGTGACATTTGAAAAAGGTTAATGCATTCATCTTATTTTGAGCTAAGGGGGACCACAGACCATCATATAGTAGGCTGTCATCATATATATATACTGAGTAAAAGTAGTTTTATAGAACAATTTAAAACTATATCAAATGTTAATACCTAAGTAAAAATACACATTTTACATCAATTTTTTTGTTATAGTCCTGTTAATCTCAAGGTGATGATAACAGGAATATTGAAGTGTGATTTCTTGAAAGTTTAAAATGAATATAGGAAAGCAAACTTCATAACAACTGGCCTCTTTGCCTCATTGAAAGAACACTTTAGGGTATATGTTCTCAGACAGAGCCAGGACACAGTGCTGAATGTTTTCCAAAGGTACAGTAAGTAYCCCCATTTTACAAGAATCTCATAATGTAGCTATTGGTGGTACAAAACATGATGACTTCACTAAAAAAAAAAACCCATAGCATTACACAACTCCTCAGACAGAGTTAGGATCCCATAAAGAATCATCAGATGAATGTTATTTTCAAAGCTCATCTACTGTGCATCACGCATTTTCTTGTTGCCCTTTGCAATTTTAACAAGGYACAGAACAGCACATCCTGAAAATTGCCCACTAGATCCTCTCATTCCCCACGGGCAGACTGTCTAATCAATTGTCTACACCAGCAGAAATACCACCTAGCCCAGTCAAACTTAGGAGCTGGCCAGGCTGACCCAGGTTAAAATGAAATTCCATCTTAACTTTCCTCCAGGGCTGAGGAAACTGGTGCTGCCAGTCTCTGCTGAGGACTCTGAAGCTCTGTGCTCATCTCAAAGTTTCTGGGGTCATTTGATTTCAGCTTGAATACGAGCCGCCTTGCCAGAAGCCACTGGCATCATGTCTCAGGTAAAGCTGGCATGAAGGAACACCTGAGCCTGCTGTCCTGCAGGTTTTGGTTCAAGCTCTAGTCAAGAGAAGAGAGGGTCTCTGGAGGGCCTGCTCCCTTCCTCTCCTTTCAACAGCAGGAGTGACACAGAGAGGGAGCACTGACTGATCCACAATGCCCAGGTGTTCCTCTGACAGCTGGGAGGGAAGGAATCTCAGTCTCCAGGCCATGCTCCCTGCCCTGCTCTGACCATTCTGAAGCTGAGCTGATAAACTGAGATGAAGTATAAAAGTATGAACCAGCCAAAACAGGCCTCAAAAGCACAAATTTCTWGATGAAAGCACAGCTAGTGATTAAAGGCACTGGCTCTGCTTTGCAAGGCAAGGCTTCAGTGTCAAGAAGTTCCTGGAAAAGGCTGCGAGGTCGAACACACAGATGTGAGTAGAGTTTGGGGGGTGGGATATCATCAGCCAAATGAATCACTGTTACAGGAAAAAATGCAGTTCTTACCCATGGTAGCACAGATAATCTCTTGCATGTAATAGAAGCTTTGAAAATACTTGAGTTCTCCACAAAAGGTCCTTGCATCCCTCCTTTCACAAACTTCAACTGTTTGCACAGACCTCACAGGCAGATGACTCAACACAGGACAGCAGTCTGTTTTACTGCCTCTCTTCTGAGCAACTGCTGAGGTTTTGCAGCGCCAAATTGATGATTGTTATCTCAAATGACCTCTTAATAACTCTTACACAGCACATAGCCCACAGAGTTCTGAAAGTCATCATTTCAGAAGCGTTTGCTACACATATTACTTTTGGAATGAGGATCAACTTATGTCTCCTGCAAAGTCACTGCAAGTCTCCATTACAGTTCACTTTCATCAAAAATGGACCATTTCTTGACACGTTCCCATGTCTGCTACATAACTCATATTGACTACTTGCATTTTTTATATTGTAATCTAAATATGACATAAAAGATAATTTACAGTCAAACATTTCATTTTTACCTTCCCGTAGTGACATTCAGCTTTCCTAGTTCTAACTGCCCATATGTCCACTGAGACCAATCATTCTCTACTGACAGATCCATTTTTAGAAAGAAATGAGAAAAATCTTTCATATGCCTCGCAACGTAGCCACATGGAAAAGTTTCATCTCGATGCTCTTTCTGTCTGCARCAGGCAAGTGCTCAAGGAAACAGATCCCAGGTTAAATCACCACCAGAAACCAAAACTGAATCTTCACTTTGTACAAGTGTGCAAAATAGCTGCTCTTGATGGACAGCAAATTTCTTACAATGCAAGTAGGACACAAACAAGCAGGTAGAGACTCAGGGCACATGAATGGTGGGACAGCTCAGAAAAGACAATCCACTCAATCCAGGGCCATCTTACTTTCCATCTCTGCCTTCTTATGACCCTCCTGGGTAATAGGTAACCAGAATTATGTTAAAAAGTTGTGCTCTGTGAATTCCTCAGGGTATTTTCAGTCTGGGGGAGTGTGTGCACATAGGTGGGGAAGAGGAAGTAACCCAGAGAAAAATTTATTTTTCACTTTCTTTAGCCAAAAAGAATAAATAAAGGTTTTGACATTGTCAATCTTGAGATAAGCATCAATCAAGTATCTGGGAAGTGTCTTGCCTTTCACAATTTCTGGTGAGTGTAGGATTGATTTCTAGGGCTTGGTGCTTTTCTGCATGCCCAAAATTTGCTCACACATCCCCTCATGAACATATCTATGACGAGAGAGAGAAATGGGCAGATACAGATGTATACTTCTAGSATAAAATCCAGTGCTCCCAAATCTGTTTGTCTGTGTGCCAGGACTGGCATTTAGCACAGCCCCAGTGACAGCAGAACAGGGAGGAGATGGTGCCTGTTGGCTGAATTGGCTTTCAGCAGCATTCAKCCACTGCTTATTCATGAGCAGCACAGGAGCCTCAGCCCAGGTCTGGCTGATCAAATGATTAAGTTCACTTTTAGTTTAATCTGCGAGCCAGATCATAGACTTTATTAGCCTAGAGGTGATATCAGAAAGGTGAAAAAAGAGAAAAGTGATCATTATCTTTGAAATCCTGCAAAAAATGCCATACTTAGAGAAACCAATTTAGAAGAAGAAACTTCTTCAGACYAAGTGAAAAGGAATATAAAAATTCTGCCTTTATACCTGAGAAAGAATCTGGCTCTGTAAGACAAGTGATGTATCACAGCAGCAGAAAACAAAACCAAGGGTAAAACACGATTGGACAAAACAAGATCTCAAGAACTGTATGTATTAGTTGCTGGTGGATGCTGAATCCTGCCATATCACTGAATGTTTAAGAATAAGTCTGTATACACACTCTGTAATTGAATGTCAAGAAAAATGAAAATATATTGTTTTATTGCTACTGTTCATTGATTTATCGAAGTGATTTATTGTCATTGGACATGAGGACCAACAAATCATTTTGCTGACACCATCAGCTGCCTTAACTAGGTTGTCAGTTCACGACATTAAAGGTAATGGATGGTGATTATTTTACTGTAATGGGTTTAATCAGTGCTTTGAATGACTTAGCAGTCGTGTCATTGTATAGCCAAGTCATCATTCATCAAGGCAGAGTTTTGTTTACCAACATCATCTATAATTCATCTGATTGTTGACAATCATCAACAAATACCTCTCAGGCTAAGTTTTATCAGAGATGAAAATCTGCACAGCTGCAGCATACTAACTAACACCAGTTTGCAACCAGAGGAGAAACAGGGGAAGGTGCTTGCTCCTCCCTGAGAAGAGGAGCTGTCAGCCTGAAGAGGCACTGCCAGCCAAGGCTGCATTCCCCCGGGCTGTGTTTCAGCCCAGCATGAGGATTTACAGCTTTCTGAAGCACACAGTGCTCGTTCTGTTGTACGAGAATGGTCCGAGTTGAATTCTGCATTAGGCAGAAATTTGGGCTTGTTTTAGGAACAGAGAAGTGCAACCAACCTGCTCAGTACTCCCTGCAGAGAAAAAGGGCAAACATTACCTGTTTTTCTCTCCCTGAACGGGGTAGAATCATATGCTTATTTGTGCTATGATTGAGTTACTTGAGGAGAACTCCAGATCCATAAAAATTCCTGTTAACTTTAGGGAAAGGGCTCAGTTGTCAAAACATTATCATCATAAGATAGGCCTTTAGATCCTTACTTGTGTTATGTCTTTTATGGATAAGGGTCAACATGCAAATTTAATAAAAATTTTCATATTGAGCTGACAGGGTAACAGCTTAATTACCCAAAAAAGTCAGATTATTAATACAAATTGCTGGAAAATTTATAGAGCTTCAGTAGTTTCCCTACTAGCTTTTAGTGCAACCTTTTCTGTGACTTTTGCATCACAGATCTCAACATTTATATTCTACTTATCTACTGGTGCATGGACAGAGAGCTACTTTAGATGTAGCAAAAGCAGAGTATCAAAGTTCTGCCTTTCAGACGTGAGAAAGACCCCGGCTGTGTAAAAGACAAGTGGCAGCTGTTCCAGATATCTTAGTGGAAAARGAAATAATTTCAAAGTTATGTGAAAATATTTTACATTTCAAAACCATATTTGATTATTGTGTAYAAATATGTAAAAGACCAGCAGAAATGGAGTTTAAAGAAAAGATATTTGAAAAGAATGTTTAAAGTAAAAATAATCTTCTTTTTCTTATTTCATACTCAAGGTTTGCCCTACAGATCTTAGAAACTATGAGAAATGAATGCATTTTCTGAATAGATGGATCAGATGTTGAGAGTGCAAGTAGGATAAGGAATAAAAGTTACCTTCAAGGCCAACAGCAAATGAAAACCAGTGCTCCAGTCCAAAGACTAGACTAGAGCTGTCTGATGCAAAAAAAAAAAAAAAAAAAAAAAAAAAAAGAAAAAAAAAAAAGAAAAAAAAAAAGATGCCTGAAACACTACAGAAATTATTAAATACACCCTGCTTGTCCTTGGGAAAATGTATGACCAGATGTATAAGCACCTATACCCACTTTGTCATCAAAACTATGAAGAGATACAGCGAAATACAGACAGCAACACATAGCATTAGGAATAAGCTATCCTGCAAGTTAGTAATATCCTGGCAGTATCCTAGACTGGGATATCCATGGATTAGAGATGGTCTCCAGTGGGGAAGTTACTTTTATGGGAGTTAAAAGGAGATTAAATAAGCCATTGGAGATTTCTTCTGACCCTCATAATCTTTCACATGCAGAAGTGAAGCTGAAGTGAATAGGAAGAACTGATAAAGAATGACATGAAGCCAACAAATGTCATTACTATAACATGGAAAGATACCAATGTTGGTGCAAGCCCAAGACTACAGAAATCATATTCAGTAAGGATTGTTTAATCATTTTAAAAGCAACTGATATTAGTGTCAAACAGAAAGTACAAGACAAAGTCCTAAAAAGCTTTGGAAAACTCCAAATTTACAGTCTCTAAATACTGAGGGAGAATATTTTCACAGAACATCATCTTGAAAACTGAAATACTGTATTTATTAGCATTCAGGTAGTGATATATTATTTCTTTATCAGAAACTCCTAATTCAGTCAGACATTGCATTCTTAAAATTTTGCAGTGTTCTTACCTAAAAACCTTATTCAATATTGCAAGATTTTTGAACTAGATGTCTTCTTGGAAAGGCTTTTTCACAGAGTTGAGTTTGCATGAATAACATGCTGGATGTTCCTTTATGAGCTTAGCAACTCCTGTGTCTTCTAAATTTGAGGCAAATTTAGCTATGTGGATATAGTACCTGTATTTAGGATATGAAACTGAAGCTTAAATGCCCTAAGGTCAAGGTTTGCTGACGTGGCAGGCAGCAGGGTGCCTCATCACAAAGATGTCATGACACTCAGCAGAATATCTAAAAAGCAGTTGCTAGRTCTTTCAGGAGGGGAAGCAAACCTTAAATGCATGCAAAGAGAGTATCTCAGTCAGAGAAGCTCAATATGTGGTCTATCCTTAAATATTTTCTTGATGAAACCTGGTTGGGAAGGAGGTTTTTTTTTGAGTTTCTCTTTGGTTTGGGGTTGGTTTTTTCCACGAACTGGCTGAAAACTCAAATCTGGTTGCTGCCAGGAAAACCTTTTACTATAGAAACATTCCCTTACTCCCACCACCTGTCATTGCCCTTGCATGCTCTGACCAAGAATTAATAAAGTCTCCCCTTCTCAAAAGTGAGGAACAAGAGATTTGTAGAGTCAGAGAGTGTTCACCTACAGCTTTCTCCCTTGGTACTTCTGAGGTGGTGAGCCAGCATGCAGAACCTCCTTTTAAAGGGACATTTTCTTTGCAAGGTGTTTTACTGATGCCAGCAGCAGCACTGGGCATATTAACAGCAAAAGAAACGAGGCACATTAATAACAAGTGCCTTCGTGGAGCTGCTTTCATGACCCTGATTTCAAAGCACGCTCAGATATTTGGTAGAAACCACGCACACAAAGTGAACTTTGAATACRGTGTCAGGGTTTGGAGTTAGTGTCCCTCTAAGGGGACATGTCTCTGGCAACCAGGGTGGCAAGAGGGGCTGTTGTGGGAAATGCTTGAGTAATGCCTGCACTGCAGGCAAGAGAGGAGGCAGCAGAGCTGCTGAGCTTTAATCTCCACATCTCCAGCRGTGGCAGCACCGAAGATCCAGCAGCACTGACTTCAGCCAGCAGCGCATTAGCAAYAGACTGAAGCCCACGCTGCTGTGTCTTCATTTATCCTCAYGTTTCATCAAGTCTCCAGAGAGTGGTGGGGGGATATGAAATCCCTCAGCACAGGATTGATTTGAGTGTCTTGCAGAGATAATTCACAAGTCAATACTGTTAACCATTTCATTTTTTTCTTATGAAGGGAGGGAAGGACGATAACAAATCACATTGGAATCTAGTTTTGAGCTTCCAGCAAACTCAACAAATCAAGAACTGGAAGCTATACTCAGCTGAAGATAATGGTAAAGGGCATGTTAGGGAGTCAAATCTGAAACTCATAGTATGGACAGGTAAAAGAGATGTCGAGGATCAATTTACAAAAAGCAGAGATTTTCTTCCAAAACGATGTATCAATAGAAGCGTGTCTGCCGAAGAGTTTCTAGAAGCAGCAATTAGTCAAAAGGYTTGTGCTTTATTAGAGGAGTGAAATCAATGCAGTCAGTGGCTGTTAGGAAATAATTGAGAGATGATATATAGCTTCTCTACAGGAGAAAAGCCAGAGCAAGTGCCTCAAACCACGATGTAAACAAGCAAGGTTTTAGATCAGAAAAGAGTAAGTTAGTAGTATTTCAGTAAGAAATACACATGGAAGTACTCCTAGTTTAAGCAAGCTTCATACATACAGAGATTACATGAGTAATCCCTTAACAGATCAGTGGAAAAYGAGACCAGCAAATCTCACTTCCTATACTAAATGAACTAATAAAAATTTTAATAAAGAAATAAGCAGCACACAGACAAATAAAYGCAACACAGCAAGGCCAGGACACAAAGCCACATCTCACAAGGGTATCCAGGCTCTCTTTTGAAAGAGATGATAAATGGGGATGAGGCMATTTCAATTGATCTTCTATACTTGGATTTCCAATGAGGTTTTGACAAGTTCTCTCATTAAAGGGTTTTAAAAAAATTAAACTGTATGGAACTACAAGGAAGGTTCTTTCCAGGATAAATKACTTATTAAAAGACAGAATGTAAAGAATGAAAAGAAATTGTAGTTTTCATAATGTAAGGAAGTTAAACTGTGGGCCCATATGAATTGTCCCCAACCAATGCATTTAAAGCTCAGAAAAGGAATAAATAGTGAGGTGACAGAATTTCTTTATGATTCAAAATTATTCAGGGCACTAAAAATGAAAACTGATTGCAAGAAGCAGCAGAATGATCTCACAATGCTGAATGATGAGACAATCAATCAATGTCAGGTGAAATTTAAAGAATAACATTTGAGGGAAAAATAGTTTAAATATATATATAAATGTACTCTAAATTACCTCCCAGCCTTCAGGAAAGATGTTGGAGTCATTATTGATAGTTCTTTGAAAATGTTAGTTCATGGATCAAGAGCAGTGAAGAAGGAAATCAGAACAGCAAGAATCATTAATGAAGGATGAAAAACAAGAGCAAAAACATTGTTATGCCTCTTTATAAACCCATGGTGTTCCCACAGCTTGAATTCTGCATGTCTTTCTAGGCACCCCACCTCCAAAAGGATGGAGCAGCCGAAGAAAACAGACAAAGACAATCGAACAGTCTCAGAAAAAAAAACCAAAACAACAGAATCCATACAAAGAAGGATCACACAGACTAAGGTTTTTTAAACTTGGAAAGCGACAGACAAGTAAAGGTGAGAGGGATTTATGTAAAAATAAGGAACATCAGTGCAAAGGAATTTAGAGAACAAGTTATTCATTGTGCCCCAGTTTGATTAGATGCTTCCTAATTTAAACATTGTCAGGCAGCAGATTAAGTCTAGGAAAAGAGAGCAGATTTCTCTTTTTGACCACAGTCAAAATTAATTGCCAAGGACACTGGGGGAACCAGCATCTAAACAGGTAAGCCACCACTACATAAACAATGGATAAATTAATGAAAGGAATTACCTGGGAGGGCCTGAAAGGTGTGACTAAAAGAGCAGGCTTCAACTGTAGCCTGTCGTGGCATCATAAACTCATTTGCTACTTCTGCAGTGAACCCAGACCTCTTTGCTCTCACTGAGATCTTGCCTTTCCCAGTTGACAAATTCTGACTTTTCTATTTAAAATATTATTTCAAAATACAGGAAGCATAGGGGTTGAAATGCTAGATGGAACCCTTAAATGTAGCTAAAATAATGGTTCAGGTTTGATGAGAGAAAGATGCCAAAGTGGTGCTCACCCAGAAGATTTTTCATGTTGCTGTATTTACCTGAATCTACACTATACCTATCTATATATATATATATATATGCATAGATATATGGATATAGATATACATATAAAAAAGCAAGATAATTTTTTTTTGCATCCTTTTGTGACTCCTGCACACAATACCAATCTTAACCCTGTTGAGGAAATATGCCTGAAAATTGAACCAGAAATTTCACTCTGCTCCTCTTTCAAGATAGATAATCTTGCACTCTACTTGGCTGCAATAGTGTGAGGAATACTGCAAAACCTCAAAAATGTCCATTAGAGTGCAACATATCCTGATGCACATAGAGGGACAGACACTCTGTAGCCTTCCCAGTCCTTTTGGAAACTGCACTGGACTTCAGAATGTTGGTTCAGTGTCCAGCTTGAGAGAAGAGAATGATCTTATTTTTACTTCCAAGCGAATATCATGCTTTCAAGTTCACTCAAACAGGATGAGGGCAAATTGAGCTGGAAAAAAAAACRCAAAGAGCACCTATGAATCAGCTGAAGGAAGCTCCAACTCTCCCGCTCCGTCCTCCATGGAAATTGCTCTTTTTTCCTCATTTCCCTGAATTTGGTGGCAGCGACTGCACCAAGTTTGTAAGCAGATCTGCCTGGCTTAATAATAATACACTGGCAAAAAGAAACACATTCTTTCTCTGGTTTTTATTGCCTGCAAAATGCCATGAGAGTTTCAAATTCAAGCAATCAATGTGAAGGAGAATAGACCATAAAAGCAAAGATTATTGCCTCAGAAATAGCTCTACTTTCCCTATCTCTCAATAACGATGCAAGAACTTTATGGAAGATTTGACAGTGTCTGGTGCATGATACAAAGGAGAAAGAAACACAGACATGATTTGATACCAGGGAAAAAATTATTGGATTTTACACAGCTTGCAAGAGAGAGCTGGAAAGAGCAGCCTCTTAGAGTCTTTGCAAATAATGCTCTTGAGTTAAAATCTGATCTTAAGGCTTCTATTCTGCACTGAGAAAATGAAATGCAACCACCAGAGAAAAGTGCAAAAAGTCAAATGTATTCCTGCAAAAAAGCAGTGTGCAAATTGCATGCAAATGAGTTGTCATTTTCTAAGAGCACATCTCCTCCCATTAGAAAAGGAAAACTTAACAGAAAGGCATGCTGTTCACATGCTGTTTGTAAGCTATTAAGGTAGACTGGAAGTGATGCTCTGCAAACTCCACTTTAATCTGTTTCTTGCTGATGAAATACACTCGAAGACCTACTTTTAAAACATACACAAAGTTAATTTATTCTTCAGTATGAAGCAGAGAGAGATTCTGGGATGTTTTTGATCATGAAGACATACCTTGCTATGAAATATATGCCAGGTGCTAAGATTCAGAGGGACTGATTTTTTTGGTCAAACTCTGTCACTAGAATATATTTTCTTTACCTTGAATATTTTAAAACATCAGTTATCAAATTTCTTCAGAAATTATTTCAACTGTATTGGTGCTGGTTCAGATATTTTTCTTTTTACTTTCCCATTATTATGCATATGCCAAAATTACATCAAACTCAGCTAGACTACTGATATGAATTTCTTATCTTATCTACTCTGGAAATGCTTAAATAGCAGGTATTTAAAATCTCAAACATGCAGCACAAATASAGACAGCTTAACATAAAAAACCTCTACCTTCATTTCCCCAGACCAAAATGACTGAATCTTCACTAACAGSTAAAGCTACAGTGTCCTTAAGAATACTAAAACAAAGCTTGAAAGAAAATTGGTACTGTCACCCTGTTCATGGTGTCCATGCTCAGAGTGGTACACCATGAAAAGGTGCAGGAAATAGCCATATTTTAGAACTTCTACTTTGTTTTTTCAAAACTGATTTTTTATTTGGGGGAGGGAGGGAAATTTTAATAATGTTCTTTTTTTTTGAAACAGAATGAAAATACTTATTGACAAACCAACATTCACCAGAAAGAGAAACACACATTGAAAACAGCTCTGCCTTGCAATGCAAGACCCTTCAGAGGCTCCTCATGCTCTAAACCAATTTTTGAAGGGATTCTGTGTTTGAGCTTATTTAGATCCTGCAGCACTGATGGGTGTGAGGCTCTAATGGCTGGAAAAATCTGGGACATAAAGCGTATGGGCCATCGTTCACCATCTGCGTTACAGGAGCAGCAGGAGGGGAATATTCTGCAAAGCAATATATCTGTGTGAGTAAACTTGGGCAGTGTGGCAAAAAAGTCATCTGACAGCCAACCTCACCAGAGATTAATTACAGTCCAAATTAGGAACAAATACGGTAAATGTGCAACTCTAATGGCTAAAAATTTCCTCTCTTTTCAAATATGGTTTTCGTGTTATATTTTGGGACACAAATATAATATCAGTCTTAAAATATCCTAGTTCCCTTTTTAATATAACATTTATTCTGTTATGTTGATTTTTGTTCATCTCTGAGCTGGAATTTAACAGTAGATTAGATCACTTTAGAGCTTTTGTTACTATGGTAACACTGCACTGCTGTTATATTTCTTCACCTCCAATCTTGATTTTGAGGTGAGTGGCTATATTTATTCCTGTCCTTTACAGGATCTCAGTATGATGGAAAAGCATTTGGTAGAGGAAAAATGTTAGCATAAGCTCCCACTGTAGGGTGGGGAGTCCACAGTGGCTAATTTGTGCTGAAGGTCAAGTGTGCAGTGGGTTAAATGCAGTCACTTAACTTTTAAAGTCTTTCAGTTCTAAATTAAATTAAATTACAGGTGAGTAAAGTTTGTGCTGGTCACCCTTGAGTTGCCTCTCTGAATAGCTCAGGAACAGTATGGCACCAGAGAGGTGTTCTGAGACCAACTCCGGCTCCTCCGAGAGATGAGACATTTATCCTCCAACATAAAGATGGAGAAAGCCAAACCACCAGCATCAAACAGATGTTGCTTTAAGCTCCACAAAACCTTCTCCTTCATTGAAGCTGCAGTCCACACTGCAGATATTTCCTGCAGATTAGGAACACAAGACGTGGAGATTGCCCTCAGCCTCAGAAAACCCACCTGTCCCCCATGCAGCTCAAACTGCCCATGTGCTGCTGCTCTATGGAAAATTTATTTCCCACCTGTCTGCACTGCACCTGGCTTTATTGGCCTGTAATAGTGGGTGCCTCACATGAACATCAAGCATTCACAAAAATGCAAATAATATTGGAAGCCAGGTCCATTAAAAACATCACCTGACTTCCCAAGGGAGAATTTTCTTTCATGTTGCTTATAATGTTGTTAAAACAATCTGAAGCTTAAAGACAGGATGCTTATCCATGGAATGTTTAGATGTGCATCATGGGATGGCTTTGAAGGACCCTCAAAAATCACCTAGTTCCAGCTCTCTGCCACAGGCAGGGACACCTTCTCTAGACCAGGTTGCTCAGAGACTCATCCAGTCTGGCCAGGAGCACTCCCAGGGTGGGAGCACAGTCTCCTCACTCTTCCTCTACAGAAAAAAAGAATTTTTTTTCTGWAATAAAGTAGTTTACAATACAGAGAGCCTCATGAATGAAATTGCTTTTGGGAGGCAGGGCTTTCCCTCAAAAAATTAAGGCAGTGTAAAGCTACTTTCTTATTAAGCTATTACCAAGGTTTGAATAGTCCTTCTAGGCACGCTTATATTTTCAAGGGGAAATATTAAGAAAAATGTTTGGGCAATTTTTGATGTAGAATTACAGAAAAAATACAGTTTTCCCATATGGCTTTTGCATGGGACGTGTCTTTCATCATCTTGCAAAAATCAAGCCAAATTCTGTCAGTTCAAGAACGGGTAAAATATATAGCTCACACACAGAGGTAAGACTCTTCCACCTTCAAAATAAATCCTCTCTTCCCAGCCATGYTAGAACCTTACCTCTCAAGCTCCATTCTCAAGGGAGCAGACAGCACTGCTCCATCCCTCCAAGCTCCCAAAGGCACATGCAAACCCCTTYGCTTTAGGCAGGTTGGATTAATTGCCTTTTTAATTGGGCAAGGCGTTACACCTGCCCAATTCTCCCAGCATCCACAGGGTGGCGAGCGTGTTCTGTGCTATCAAATTAATGGCTTTTGGCTCACAAGGTCACTTTGCACAAATAAACATCGTGTACATCCTCTCGAAGGATTCTTCTGATTCCTTGTCTTAATGCTGAAAAATTGCGGGATTCATCATATCCCACCTGCGCCTGATTTTTTTTTGCTATTAATCTAAATCCTCACTCTTAGCTCATTTCATCAGTTGGTCTCATTTCATTTTTCTCCTCATCTGGCAACCAGTCCAATGAAAATTATTGCATGATGTCATGCAGGAATTCATTTCGACCCAGCAATATTTTTAGGGTTTGCAGGCTACCTCTCATAAAGATATCTGATTGAATAGTAACTGGTAAACACTAAACTGCATATCAAGTAGCATAACTCACTCCAGCAGCTCACTGAAGCTTCAGTGGGTTTGTCCTTGAGGCAATGAAAGTAACTACTTAATATTTCACCATCTCTTTGATCATTTTTATAACATTTAGCCACCAAAGAACAGTAGCTGAAATGTAGCATCTGCTTGTCAAAAAAAGAAAAAGAAGAAGAAGAAAAAAGCATATTTTTATTTTATTTTTTTTTACCTTCTCTTTCTAATGAGATTGATTGAGACATAAAGATGACAGGTATTTGCATAGAAGCCAAGAGCAATTCCACAGGAACAAGTGAATCTGCATTAGTAATAGCAGCAAAATAATGAAAATACAGAAATCATTCAGAGCACAATAACAGCCATGGTTGCATTTAACAATTTCAAGAGASTGAATTGATCATATCTGAAGAGGAAGGCAAGGTTCTTTGGGGATTACAGCATGCTGGCAATTTCTTGCTAAAGATGACAGCTTGTTTTGCCTGTAATTTGTGTGATTGTTTCCCTGTGTGGCTGTAAATTCTCTCAGAGAAGACCACATTGGCAAAACTCAAGCCCACTTTGTACAGGACCAAGGAAGTGTGCACAGGAGAAGAGGAAAATCAGATTCTGCAATATTCATTCCTCCTGGATGTTCACAGATTTTCCAATTTGGTTTTAAAATAAAAATATATTAGCATCTAGCCAGGCAAATTTAAGTTTATGTATAAAGTAGGCCAGGTTGATCTTGATGGAGTGAGAGAACCTGTCTGGAATAAAGATGATTATGCTCTACAGGAAAAATAAGAATGGGCAGCTTATTTGGGATGCAAATATTTTGACATTTATTCAGTGCTTTACTTGGCATCAGCAGCAGAAACAGCTCATATCCCTTCCTGTGCCACTCCACAGAGACCTCAGGAGAAAAAGCCAGAAATACTGAAAAAACCAATTGCTTGGTGTAGTATTATTGGGCAGAAATCTTTGGTCCTAGGATCAGAGTACCTTGAATTTCACAGCCCTGAATTATCACTTGGGCTGGTTAAAGACATGTATCTCTCCAGAGAAGGGTGTGATGTGTGATGGTAGAGAAAAATTCAGTTCACTCAGTGTACATTTACAATTTTGTCACAAAACTGGACCAAAAAAAAGAAAAAAAAAAGATCCATTCTTTCCCAGTCTTTGTTTTGAAGCATCAGATTTGCATTTGGGATCAGTGCTAGCTGGGGAAGAACTTTTGTGGGCAGCATGTGACTGGCTTCTATCCCCATGTGAATTAAACACTGCAGCACTGGTAGGAATGGTCTCCCAAAGTCTCAGGGGCACAAAAGTCATAGCTCCTGTCATACACTCAGGGTACAAACCCATCCTTGCGTGCTGGGCATCACCAGCAATGACATTCAGCAAACAGAGAGAGAGAGAGAGAGAGAGGAGGTTCCTGGCCAAGAGAAGACAAATCCTGTCACTTTGCTGATCTCCAGGACAACTCTGGCTCGCAGGAGGCTCCAATAAGTGGGAGCAGCTATTGCTAGGAAGCTTGCTAGATGTGGTGGCTGGATCAGCCAGTGCACAGTCAGGGCTGGAAGACCTTTCCAAACACGCCAGCACTGGAAGGAGCTGAGGGAACATCAGGAAAAGCTGGGGTGGGGAATTGAAAGCCAAGGAACACAAGTATGGAGGTATCCCTTCAAGGGAGGTCAGTGAAGAAGGTGAGAAGCAGARAAAACAAGAACCAACTCACATCTGTGGCAATCCTTTACTCCTSATGAAATTCAGCCTGCTCCCAGAGAGATTCAGATACCCTTGAAGGGAAATAAGTCCTTGAGAATGAAGTCTTAAACTATTTAAATGACTCTGTCCTGCTCCTGTGGGCAGGCAAACTTACTGGGCAGTTTGCTAAGTTGCAACCAAGCTATCAGACACACCTTCCCTGGGTGTCTGCCCTGTGGGTGTCAACCTGATATCAGTAGGCAGAGATAGACACAGAAATCCTCCTGTGGTGGGGAATCTGTCAGCTGGGGGGGCTAACACTGGGTAACACTGGGAGAGGGAGCTCACACGTGCAAGGGACAGTCAGACTCTCACAGCTCTCCTTCCTCAGGGTCTGGCAAGCTCCTTCATGCACAGAGACTTGCAGTACTCGCTGTGCTGGGCTCACTACCCCAGAATAAGCAAGATACGAGATTGGCTCTTTGACTTYGTCCCCTCGTTTAGCAGATCTGGTGCAACAGCATGAGTGCTGTTCTCCTCCTCTTTCCCTCTGAGAATACAKCAATAGGTTTGTGCTGCCCTGTCATGGTGTTTCAAGGAGACAGTCCCATTTTACTGGGAGAGCAGGAGTGTGACGGTGTTCACAGGGGTCTCAGGTTGAGGGAAGAGACGAGGATTTGACTCCATGTTTCAGAAGGCTTGATTTATTATTTTATGATATATATTACATTAAAACTATACTGAAAGAATAGAAGAAAGGATCGCATCAGAAGGCTAGCTAAGCTAAGAATAGGAAAGAATGATAACAAAGGTTTGTGGCTTGGCTCTCTGTCCGAGCCAGCTGGGCTGTGATTGGCCATTAATTACAAACATCCAACATGGRCCAATCCCAGATCCACCTGTTGCATTCCACAGCAGCAGATGATCAATGTTTACATTTTGTTCCTGAGGCCTCTCAGCTTCTCAGGAGGAAAAAATCCTAAGGAAAGGATTTTTCATAAAAGATGTCTGCGACACAGGAGCAGCYATCTGCTCTTGGATTCTGAAGGGTCGGACTCAGCTGTGTGCAATTCTCCCTCAGCAGAGAGATGCTTCTGGCTTCACTGCAAAAGGGCAGCTTGCTCTTCCCAACACAAGTGCATCTTAGCCACCTCCATAAAACCCTAATGGCAGCAGAGTGCCTTGTGGAACTCACCTGGAACCAGAGAGATCAACTCAAGAGTACTTGTGGCTCTCCTCATCCTGCTGCGTCCTYGTCAAAAATGAGAGTGATTTGTTCTCTCCAGGACTTGGCAGTGAGTTATGTGAGACTTATGGGCTGTGCCACATCACCCTCTGCCCCACAGCAAACACACTCCATCCAGCACAGGTCATCTGAGCAGMGGGCTGCTAACTTGGCTGCTTGCTGCAAAGTTTTGCTTCCACTAAGGAAAATGTATGAATTCGCCACATAGCAGAGTTGAAGRTGACTGTGTCCTCCTTAAAAGGATTTACATGAACCAGCTCAACATACTAAAAGGCACATGCTTTTTCTTGACKAGGTTTTCAGAAGGAGCTAATTAGACCTGACAAGCTGGCAAGAGCCCTGTACTAAAAACTCAAATTAGACCAAGCATTTTAKAAGAGATTATCAGCCAGAGCCCATTACAAGGAGAGGAGAGAAGAAAATCAGATTCCAGTTCTGTTCAAATAGAAACTTTGAGGCCCACTAAGAGGAACACCATGATGTTCTACCTAAGGAGAAATGATCAAATTATAGCATTAAGCCTGAAGTCCTGAAATTGTTTTTTTACTCTTCCTGGTGTTTCAGGTACTTAAAGCAGTATTTTATCATGTGTGAGGACAAAACCTGCAGTTTTCCTAATTACTTTTGCTTTCAGAATAGGCCATTCTTCTCCACTGTAATATTTTTCTAAGTTCAAGCACACAACATATAATAAAGCGTCAGCCATGTGTCTGGTCACAGATGAGGCTGTGTCCTTTTGCTGACACATTTTGTCTAGAAAAATTTGGCTGCCTTCACACATTTTTTTGATTGGTTTTATTGCATTTTACTTTAAAAAGAGATTAATTCCTTTGAGGAATTAATAGAGACTCACACATGTCAGAACCTCATCTGCTGGAAAGCAGTGRAAGTCAGGAAGGCTCTAAATTGACCAAGAAAAACCCAATATACTTGACAGGAGAAGTGATGTAGAAACAATCTAACATACCTTTCATTTAACCACATGCTTTTTAGTAGATAAGTAAAATTTTTCTTGATCTATATTTGCATTTAATCCAAAAAGWTTCTATATTTATATATGTATATATATTTATGTACATTTTTGCAATATTAAGGTGAAGAAAATCATTTGCCTTCCAATATTTATTCTCTTTTTTCTTCTGTTTCAGTTTTGTGCTGCATGTTCCCTTGCTGAGGACATTAAATTTCTATTCATGTTTTGTTCTTCAGTTTTTTGTGTCCTTGCAGCTGAATCAAAACAAGGATATTGAAGAAAGAATAAGAGGATTTTTTATAGTAGTCCTCAGCCGATAATAATTAAAGTTGCAGCAATCACATGATTAAAAAAAAAATCTTGATGTTTAAGAGAGGCTGGATGTGAGACATTTGAATTTTAATTGTAAATGTTGTCTGCTGATTTGATGGTGTTTGTTCTGATACAGACCAAGCCTTCAGGGAAGAATCACCCTCAATGYATCAGACACCCAAATGTGAAACATTCAGCTTGGAGGCCTTTTTATGTAAGAACTACTCCTACCAAACCAGTGGGAGCTGTTTCAGTCCCTTGAGTCTCAGAAGAGAAGAGGTTAAGGGAATTTCCTGCTGCTTGGTTTCTGGCAGCACAAGTCCAGGGGCTGTGAAGCCCATCTGCAGCAAAGTCCTCTGCCACGGGCTGTGTGGTCTTGGCACTTTTTTTACATGGCTTGAGGTGCTCCACGAGGGTGATAATAAGATGAGCTGCAAGAAGCTGAATGCTTGACCCCACACTTGTGCTGCTGTGTTTTACACGCCAGAGAGGTGTTAATTATAAGCAGAGAACCAGTAGCCCCTAAAGGCTGAAGTATCAGGTGGAGATGTTCCCCTTCTTGAGACCAACTTTTGCTCTTTGACAAACATGTGCTGTTGTGCCGTGGAAAAGAACACGATATCTTCTTCAAAAGGAGTATTTTGGTTCCTATCAATTTATGGATGGGGTTGCCCTGACTTAATGAACCATCCTCTCCTACTGAATTTGTAGGTGTGATTCAGTGTTGGAATTTTATGCTCACTTCACATAAATTACCATGCTTTGAGTCAAACTAATTGTTATTATAGGCTTCCTTTCATAATCTTTGATTTCAGAATAAAACTGCAACTCACCATGGTTTAAGAGAAAACCCAAGTACCATAATTTACGGATAGCATTTTTGCCTGCCTCCTATTAGTGCCTCCATGTATRACCCACCACTCTCTTGCCAGGATCACCTCTTTGCTTTCCCCCAGGAYTGAGATCTTGCCTTCCTAGCTCATGGTGGCTCACTGGGATTGCCCCACAGAGTTGAMCTTGGCACAAGTACTTGCCTTTGTGTTCTTCCAGAAACTGGACCCCCCATTAGCTTTCAGAAAGCTCTGTGTCACTCTGTGTACTACAGACAAAGAGCTAAAAGAAAAAGTAAATCATAAACCCCCCCAAAATCTCCCTATATGCTGCACTTATCAGCTGTCATYGTCCATCATCCTTTAGGTATCCTGACAAGCGCAGACACAAATTCAGCTYACTGCCTCCATTCCAGCCTGCCCCTCCTTGTCAGCCCTCACTCATCACACACCAGGACAGGCTCTTTATACCCTTTTCCTGATTGTTTGTCTGGTGTCTAGCACTGACCAAGCCAGCACATGCAGTCTTCACCCAGAGGAAAGGCTTTCACCACACAACTTGACCCAGAGAGTGATTTAACTACTCATTTGCCTTAACAGCCAGGAGCAAACAGAAAACAAAGAAATACACACAGCACTAACAGAAGCTTTTCCTAAATTATTTTTTCCACATATCATTAACATTTTCCTCCTGAAGCCRTGCAACTTGARATGAACACCTTTTAAAAACAGTGCCTAGGGTGTTAAATCCTGTCCTGGTGAGCCAGGTTTGTCAGGATGTTTTCACCACTCTTCTGCATTTATACCGAGAGGTTCAAAGTGTAGCTGAAAGAAAACTGGCTCTGTTTCTAAAAGATGCAGGCTTTTGTTGCCAWAGCCTGTTCATGTTAGTTTGACATGGGTGAGTTTTTATCTGTCTGAAGTGTGCAGAACTGAAAAAAACACTCAAATCAAAACTGCACCTTCAGCTTAGGTTTCAGTGAAACTGCTCCTACAGAGTTGGTGAATTTTCAGGATGCTTGACAAGTTTGCGTAAAATTGATGTTGCTAATGAAGCCTAGAGGTCTGCATATAAACTTCAGCAGCATTCCTTCTTTTCCATCCTCTCCTCTAGGCCAGTTTATTACTAGAACTGCAAGAACATAATTCAAAAGACATTTACATGGCTGCTTTTATATCATGCAATGCAGCTGTCTCCTGAATTATCCACTTCAGAGAATATTTACAGAATAGAGGGTAAGTACTGGCTTACCAAAAATCTGATGTTTCTTTTGGCACATATGCTGTGGTGAAATGAGACCTCAGTGACTCTGGAAATTTGAGGTTCAGTAAATTAAGTGAGTTTTGGTAAGTTATATGCTACAGAAAATGGAGGAGCTGACTATCCAGGAATTTACTTTTTTTCTGTCTTTTAAGGTATCAACCAATGTAGACCTTCAATACAGACCTTCCAGAAAACAAGTAGGTGTGATGAGCAGTAGGGTTACATCTGACCAGCTGCTGATCTTGGGAAGGCTCAGTGAAGATGTGATCCATGACATTACCTCTCATCTGATCAACCCCTTTAGTCCCCTGTCCTTTCCCCTTAGTTGTGGGGTTTTTTGTTTGTTTGTTTGGTTTTGCCTTTTTTTTATTTTTAGCTTTCCTATTAATGAATTCTCTTCTAATGCTGGTCTAGAAGAAGGAGAAGTGAGCCCAGCTGCAAGCTTAGGAGGTGCTGGGYTGTTTTCAGAAAGTTACATAATTAGTACAGACGCTGACTGTGCCTTTGCTCCTCCCTCAGATATCCTGTGTGCTGGTGGGAGCTGATGGGAACTTCTCTGTTCCTGGATTCCTATGGAAGCATAACTCTCACTGGACCAGTGGGATTTTTATCCAAATAATGAAAATACCACGGCAGGTTCATGGTATTATATTTCTCATGTGGGCCTTTCAGAGGTCAGAAGATTTCAGCTACTGTACCAAATGCTTTGCTGGATAGAAGAGCTTGCCCTCTGGGGAATAAGAGATTGACATCCAAAAAAAGAAAAAAAAAATGCACGTCTGGGATAAAGAAAGGTTGCTTCATAGAGAGCACACCTTTAAAAATGCTGTGTTAATTCTAAAAATATCCACTGGGTATTTTTACACAATACTGTAAAAATTATTTTCCACAATAGTGCAGTTGCATGAGTGGTTTGTAGAGAGCCAGGCATTTATCCCACTGCAGATTCCTGCTCATGGGGAGTGTGCCATGCTCAACCCCCTAAAGGTTCCCTTTCATCTTCAGAGCCACTTCCAAGTGCCACAGTTGCTCTCACAGGAGGTGTGAGCCAYCAGCCCAGGGAGTTACAGGGCACAGGGAGCCTTCCCATGGATATTTAGTCACAATTATTGTCCTTACAGAAGGGTGAAAGCTCCTGTGCTTTTGTGATTGAAGCCCCTGCTGTGGGTCTGTCCCACTGTTCAAGGGTCAGGCTGCAGGAACCCAGGGCTGATCCAGCTGATATCTGTCTGATAAGAGCTGGAGTGCAGCCGGTGTCTGTCCTCACAGTGGAACAAAGCAAGGGACCTGGTCATACAGCTACACCATATATTCTGTATTTAAATACAGCAATCACAGATTYACAGAATTCACAGAATTCACAGAATKATTMGGTTGGAAGAGACCTTCAAGATCATCAAGTCCAACTCATGCCCTAACACCTCAGCTAAACCATGGCATTGAGTGCCACATGCAGTCTCTTTAGTGCCTGCCGCTGATGAAAAATTATGCACAGCCTACACAGAATGGGATATTTACYACTATTTTCCTTTGTCAGCTTCAGGAGGACTAACACTGTCATCTGTTTGGCATGTTTTGGCCYTAAAGAAAAAGGCAGTGAGTTCTGATATAGCCCAGCACAGTGCAGCACAAAGCCAGATTGTGCTGCCTGCCAAAGCTGTGCAGGGGCATTTTACCAAGCATCCACTCATTATTGTAAGGGTGCAGCAGCTGGAGGTGGCTCATCACTGTGAAACTCCAYGGCTCTGTCTTCTATCAGTATGCCTAGGTCTAGTGAGTGTCTGAAGAAAAGAAAGAGCTCAATAACCTGCCAATTGCTGATGCAAGAAGAAGAAGAAGGAGAAGAAGAAAAAGGAACAGATAAGGGGAGAAAAAGTAAAATTGAGTGTAATGACTTCAATGCAAACCAAACACTGTCAATACCTCTGCTGAACTGCCAGGACTTTTAGGAGCCATACATCAACAATCCATTAGTAGCAGCAGATTTTGAAAAATCATTACTTGAAGTCCCATGTTACAAGTAGTGACTTTCATCTCTTGTCTCAGTGGGCTAATCCCTCTTGTCATTCTTAATCCTCATCCCTGTGCCTTGTAAGCTTGATCATGTTTTCTATGTAGTCGAGTGTTCTGTCAAATAAAGATATTCAAAAGGTTCCTGAAGCCTGGTGAGARCCCTCACCTTTACTCAGAGCTTCTTAAGTAACATTTAATTTCTCGAAGGAGTGACTGGAACACATTTCAGAAAATGCTGCATTTTGGCTGCTGCCTGCTGGGCTGTGGATTGGAGAGAGGTATTGCCATTCCAGGTAACTAGAGGGCACTGAGGAGGAAAAACCCCATCATATTTTAGAAAAAAGAACTATTCAGACTTATTAGATGAATTATATGCCTGGCTTGGTTTTCACAGTGCTTTCARAATTTCTGTTCTAATCTCGTTTTATGTTGCTTGCACTTTTCTGGTACTATTGAGCCTCTTCTACCCTCCTCCTACCCCAAAAGGATTTAAGCTCTTTATGAATTTTGGGATTAACAGAGAAAACTCTTATTCACTCCTAGAGAAATTTAATACTTTATCCCATCCCAAAGAAGCAGTTTGGTGAGAAGAGGAATATACAAACTTTGACTTCCTCACAATTCTTATCCTTTTGGATTGTAGGGAATTTCTTAATTTCTTGATCACAAAATAAACATGACCAGTATTAGCTATTAGACATGTTATGGTTTTTAAAACAGGGTTTTAAAACAATAATTTTTTTCTGTCATAAAGTTGCTGAAGAAATGAAGGGGACTTGTGAGCTCTTTTCTGCCACCAGCCCTGAATGGGAGAGGCAATGYTCCTGTAGAGTGAATGTGCAATGTGCAAGTGATGAAAATATACCCTTTTTAATTCCCATCTCCTTTTTCCAATTGAATAAAGGAACAAAGCAAATCCAGGTGGAATTCTCAGACCAGCTACCATAAGAAAAATCTCTGCTATTTGTAACAATTACACTATGGATATATGTAGCACAAAAAAGTAATTCACTGGRTAGAAAATGCATTGCACCAGTCTTCACTAATGCACAAAAAAATTGACTTAAGGGTGCATGTTTTCTTTATGTTTGTCATTAGAGATACTTAATGTCAAAGAGATGTGTGGAGATAACTTWGTGCTCAGAAGTTACTGCTGAATTTGCAAAGAATTGCAAATGTGTAAATGAATTTACATTGTTTGCTTCTAATAATTTGTTGATTTGTTATCTCAATGTCAGAGCAAATTCCTTTTGAAAGAGGAAATTTACACCACTTAGTCTCTGACACCCTGGGATAAGTATCACTTTTGCCCCATTTTTTACACCTTGTGGAAAGCAAAACCTATTAATCTTATAATCAATTATCACTCAACTGAAAAGACACCACTGATAGTTCCACTTTCATCTGTCCACACTTTGCATTCACTGTTTATACATCTCCACTGTCAGACTCAGTAATTAGTGTGTGGATTAATGAACATTAACTGAAGCAAGGGCTGAGAGTCCAAAGCTACWACACTAAACACGAAGACAAGATCCCATTCTATTAAAAAGTTGTTTGCACAGGCGTCTTAAAGTTTTGGTTTTCTTTCTCTCCCTCCCACAGTCCTTTGAAAGGTAAAAAGAGATTAATATTTTAATGTTTTTGCAGCAGGAGAATTTCTCTAGTGATGCCTAATATTTTGCTGTAGAGAAAGGACGATTATAATTGACTTAAGAACTGTTGCTTTYRTTTTGGTTTGTTTTAATAGGCATTGGTTTTATAGAGAAATACGAGTTTCAAAGTTATGGAGAAGAAATCCCTTAASCTTGAGGAATGACTATCCATGGGATAGCCCATCTTGTGAGCACAAAGCAGCAGCAGTGAAAGGCTCTGCACAATCCTGTCACTCAGGTGTCCACTCCTCTATGATAGTGAMACTGTGGTTGCAAACCTTGATCAGAAGTACATGAGCAAAAAGAGAATTCAGACCACACACTCCTCAGTTTGGGCAGAATTGATGCATGTAGCTGCTGAATTTCCTTTTTTACTGTTACTAGTTTATCTACAGATAAAATGGTAATATCCATCTGGTCAAAACAAATCTCACCTTTAAGCACTTATTGGTCCTTAGCTAGAAAATCCAAAAGGGCTGCTACAGACAAGATTACACTTATCCCCTYATCTGCTTGGTGCCCAGCAAATTACCCCTGTTTTGTTTAATTCATAGTCTAGGGGGTGTGTTTTATACTCATCTTTTTCTGCTGAAAGGCTGTTGTGCCAACTCTGGAGCTGCAGTTTTGAAAACCATTTGTGAAGACAGCAAACACTTCTTGGATTCAGTTATTTTCACCACCACCACTATATTTAATTGCTGAAATGATGAGACAATTTAATTATAACSAACCATGCAAGCCTATAAAGCATTTGAAAGGTAGTCCCAGGTTCAAGTACATTTTTCTCCTTTGTTTCCAACTCAAAGTACAGCAGTGCAATCCTGAAGTGTACATGGTACAGCTGTGAAGCCTTTTCCTTTGGATGAAAGCTGGTGAGCCGAACCAACTCAGCAACACTACAAGCCCAGAAACGGGGATTCATATGGAGGAAAAGAGTTGCTGGTTCAAGTACCTTTTTCAGGTATTGACCACCTGCAGTCTGARTTTATCAGCTCACAAAATACAAGTTACAGATGCCTCCTTGGCCAGAATGAACAATTTGTGCCATCGTAGCCACTTTGACTGTGGTATTTCTTTTTGTTAATGTGAGCCCACGTTTAAATTGTAAAGTTATTTCACAATTCAAAGCTTAGTGCCTAGAGCTACTTTCTGTGCTATAGAAAGCTACACTGTGATTTTCATGAAGAATAATACTTGTATTGTTTACAGAGCAGGGCTGGAGACAGCTCTGCTCACTACCACCTGCAGGCACTGAAAATTAGAACAAGTACATGCTTAATCATTTACCAGGAAAATGGAACAGTTACAACAGTTACCATAACAAAAGGAAAAAAAAAAAAAGAAGAAAAAAAAAGGCAATATGCTACAAGAGTGTCAAACACCAGCACTTTTTGACCTAGCACTCAATGAGTAGTCTCAAGCAATGCCCTTCATTYGGTAGGAGAGACATTTTTGTTTGCTGGCTACTCAGAGGCAGCTGAGACAATTTAGTGAGAGTCAACCTGACAGCAAGTAGAAGCTCCCCTTCTAGAAAGTAAGAACAACTGCATTTTTTATGAGAGCAGTGTGCTGAATGTAGCATTATTTGTGTATGGCAGTCCAGGAAGGAAAGGGACTGGTAATTCTTTGGCTTGGGCTGGTAATTCTTTGGCTTGGGTTCAGTACAAGGAGTTGATTTGGTGAAGGGGTGACACACCTGAGAGGCCACCAGGTGTATGCCACTGTCACTGGCTGCCTCCCACACAAAACTCTCCAGATGGSCTCCTTTCCCCTCCTGATTGGAAACCCTTACAGCAAAGGAACATTTTAATCATAAAAGAGGCTTCTTCTCCATAGACTTAAACAATAATTTTCAAGGTCAGAGCCTGGTTAAAGTTTTCTTCTGGTGGGTTTTTGGTGAAGGTAGGTGAATCTCAGGGCAGCACCAAAAGGAGCCAGAGTAGGTCTGAGTAAATGAGGTAGAATAAATGCATAAATATTTCTAATTGTTTGCCTTGTTTGCATCTTTATTAGTTGAGTCGCTAATGGAAAGCAAAATACATATAATGTGAATTAGATTTTATAGAGAGCACAAATTTATTCAGTTTATATGCATCATATCCTGAAATAAAATGCATCCAATGTACTTGCTGCCTCTTAAAAATACAAATAAACAGCCACAATTATCCTATTGACTATGTTACAAGAATTTAGASATTCATGTCTTTCACTTTAACCCTTATATCTAAATGCACTATTTCTCTTAGCAAAYTGGCATCCTTCAGGATGTACAATTCTTGCCCCATAAGTGTCTCCTAGGACACAAGAAGCACCTGTAATGCCTCATGTCCAAGAACTTGATGTCACAAATGCAAGACACTATGGGGGGACACCATTTTATCTTTGAAAACTGCTTCTCATGTGCTCCAGGGTGTGGACTGCTGTGGTTGCCAACCAGCAATCAATTTTCACCAATATCCACTTCCCTGAGCATTCCAGACTCAGAMAACCATCAAATCCATGCTTTCAAAGCATGTTGGATGAATTTTACCCAGTACAAGCAAGAGCTTCTGGTAGTGCACACTGCCAAAAATGTCTCTCCAAAGGAAACCAATTTGGGACCTCTTCTGGGGTCAGGCAGAGGAGAAGGGAGGGAGCTGGSCCTATGAATTTGTGTCACCCATTTTTACAAATTTCTCCAGGAAAACTGCCTCTTGATTCCCAAAAGAGGAATAAACACAGCTCAGAGTCTCTCACCAAAGGCCAGATGGTCATGCAAATCCGTGGATAATGCAGTTCATGGCAGGATCATCTGGCAGAGGTGCTTCCCAAGGGTACAGCTGCACCACCAGCATGCTCCCAAAACCAACCCCAGCCCACAAGGAGCCTGACACTGGCCCTGCAGCTCCTGCAGTGGCTTATCCTGGCATTGCTGAGCAGGCTGGGGTGAGCTGTGCCCTTGTTTTCACACCTCCTTGCTGTGCTGAAGCAGCAAAATTGGAGCAGCTCTCCAGCTCCATCCTGGCTCATCTGAGCTATTTGTGACCAGAGGAATTTGAATCCTCCCCAGAGGAGCAGGCAGTGGGTGTCTCAGCCTGTCTCTTTGCCACCTGCACAGATCAGTGSTAAGCCCCTTTATCACCCTGTTCTCTTTAGGTTCTTGTGCCTGGATGGGAGCAGGGCTCCCACCAACACCCCCTGTGACCATGGGAGGGTAACAGCAGACACCAGATCACAGCAGCACACACAGACCATCATCATCTTTGTGCTGGCCTTCACAAGGGCTGTGCTCTCATGGTTCCCTAGCCTAAGGAACAGGAAAGAAAGGAAAAACCTGTAAGAGCCTAAATGAGAGATGTGGGACTCCAGGGGCTCTCAAAAATGCAGTTTATTCCACCCAAGGTGTCACAGCAGCCCAGGGAGGTGGGTGACAGAGCTGTGCCTACAGCTGTCAGCTCCAGCTGCAGGCAGGCCTGGAGATCCTGAGTTTAGGTTACAATGCATTGTGTACTTTGCTGAGCATTTTAATACAGAAGAACCAATCTATACCTTAACTTTTATCCATAGCCTATCATAACCACTATAATTACCATATTCATGTTACTATTCTCCAATCACTCAAAGTTAGTACATTACAGTTTAAGCTAGAAGTTGTTATTCAGTTTTCTTGCAGTGGAGAATTCTGAGACCTTTTTTCTACTTGCAACATTCGCTAACTTTTTGTCTGTGCTATCTTTCTGCTTGGTAAAAACATCTTCTTGTTGGAGGTGGGTTTATCCTTTGCTCTAAGTCATAAAAACCCCTTCTAACTAACACACCTTTTGCTTCCTAGGTTATCCAGTAAGATTGGTTCAGCAATTCTTTYCTTCTATATCAAAACTTGCTTCCATCCCTATTCCTTCATCAGGCTCTACATTCAAAAATCTTTCTGCCAAGCAAACACATCTGTGAGACTTTCTTGTCAAACTTTCATCCTTCCCAATAAAAACCTAGTAGGAATTATGTGTATCATGACAAGCACAGGCATACAGGGAGACAAAATGAGCACTTCTCTTCCTGTTAAATAAAAGCCTCTGCACTCGGTCTCAAGTGGGAGTCCAAATACTGGGCTAGCCCAAAATCTCGTGTATTGTGTGAGAAATATTTTGTCTTCAGTTTTCTCTGAGTTGCTCCCATTTTGGCATTGGGAAGCAGCAGCACTTTGTGATAAAACATCCCCTAAGTAATTCAGGGAGCAAATGCTGCAATTGTTATGGAGAGAGGAGAAAAAAATGCTCAGAAGAGACTTGATTCTCTTTTTTCTTGGTCACAGGGTTTACTGGAAGAAAAAATTCACCCTGTAGTAATGCCAAAATCTCTGCATTACTGATCATCAGAACCAAGAAAAGGCTTTTGAGACCTACACGAGCCTGTGGTAATAAGTGGGTCAGTCTGGGTTCAGAGCCAGGATCTGTGCCCAGCCACTACAGCTTCAGCTTGCTTGGCAAACAAAAAAAAAGCAAAAATGTATAATACCTCCAAATAAAGACTGCTAAGAGCCCTCCTTATTTCCTGTGAGAAGGTAAGAGCCTAGAGGCGAAGACATAAATTAGGTAAAAATTAATGGCTTTTTTAATTCTAACTAGTAAGCATATCACCCAGGGCTAGGCAAAATGCTCAAAAGAAAAAACCCCAAACTAAGCTGAAGCCCTATGATTTTTGTTTTTCAGTAGCTGGGAATACTAATGCAAGAGCTCAAGGCAAATACATTAATCCCCCCCTAGCTATGCAGAAACAAATTGTTATGTTCAGCACTGCTTTCTTCAATGCCATTTTAACAAGGTTTTTTTTTTTTTTTCCACTAGATTCCCCTCAACAATAAAATCTAATTTCATTTAAATAAAAAAATAATGCCCCAAACAAACCCCAGGAAAGATGGACATTAATTAGAAAGCATTTAGTTCCTGGCCTTGAGATAGATTACATCTTTTTTACAGTTTGAAATACAGATTTTTTTTTTTTTTACTTGTGGTCTCACCAGTGAGATGTTTGGAGTTCAGTGGCCCTGAAAGAGGAGGATCCATGCATGACAACAGTGCAAGCTTTTCCCTGCAGCAGTGCAGGTGCTCAGGCACAGCAGGCAATGGTCTACAAGCAGTAAAACCTAGGTTTGGCAACCAAGCAAACACGAGCTCTGTTGCCATGAGTGCAGAAAAACCTATTTAATTGCCCCTCTGATAAACCTGATTTCAGTGAGAGATCATAGAAGACTGTCCTTGAAAAAGGARGCAGCAGGGTTAAGGAGTGGAAGTGTTTGAGTCCCCTTCTGTTTAGAGCCACCTGAAATGCTGACACTGCCCTTCCCAGCATTGCTGGAGGGTGCTAACATTTCCAGTACGGATAATATTAATTTAATGTATATATAATATATGAATATATAAGTAATAACATTTAGGGTGTTATATTTCTTTATGAATAATGTATTAATATTTCATATATATATAATATAATATAGTTACAAATAAAAATTAAATATATMTTTTTATATATATATAAATTTACATTTATTATATAGATAATATATATACAAATAAATATTTAGATATTTATTCATATAAATATATTATATAAATAAMTATATAAATAAAATATATTTTTATATAAATTTAAATTTATGTATTTAAATAATATATATATATATATAAATAAAAATTTAAAATGCAAAGGCAAGCTATTGTAACACAATTTGTCCTGAGCATTTCTCAGTTACTAGAATCAAGCAGAACCTAACAAGCAGGTCTAATCAGCTATCAATTCCTGTGGGTGCTAACATTTCTGTATGGATAATATATTAATTTAATATATGGATAATATATTAATATAAAATATTATATATATATATATATATATATATAAAAATTGAAAAAACAAGTTAATGTAACACAATTTGTCCTGAGCATTTCTCAGTTACTAGAATCAAGCAGAACCTAACAAGCAGGTCTAATCTGCTATCACTTTTCTGTTATCTGAATTTGGCTTGCATGAAATTTCTCATGTAGATGGGAAGATAAAACACATTACAGCAATCTGTCCTAGCGGTTTTGTTAATGCAAGACAAAGCTAAGAAAAACAAATCAACCAAGAAATAACCCTCAAAAAATGCTTCCCATGCTTTCTTTCAGCAAGATAAGGTTGCAGAAAATGCAGCAGCTCTCCCTTTATTTCTGTAGTATTTGACTTGGGAGACTTCCCCAAGATATAAATCAGATTCATTTTTTTCAGGGGCTTAGAATGAAGATCAATGTTCTTGATCTTTTTAAACCCTGTACCATCTGCAGAGTTATCCAGACATATCAACTGGCAAAGAAAACCTCCCCCATGTTTCAGTTAATTCCTTCCCTCTTTCACTATGATTACAGAGGAAGTCTAATTTACCATAAAAAAAAATTACTAGAAACATAGAGTGCACCAATGAACCTCACATTATTGGGACTTATAAGAACATTCATGCTTTCAAAAGCGCAGAGAGAACGAGGCTCAGATGAGACCTCTTGACGTGAATGTGAAGAAGGATGCTCTTCAAAACCTCGACTTCATACAACATCTCCCTCAGATCCGAAAGTGCAGGGGAAATATCTGACATCAAACAAGCAGAAGATGGGCGAAGCTACAGTGGCTGAATATGGTTTCAGACCTAAAGAAGCGGCACATTTGATAGGAATGTTTTTCTTTCCTGCTTTCTAAAGGAAATCCTGTGAATAGCAACAAGTCTCTACTGATGTGGAGCATTCCCTGGACTAGGCACAAGCGTGCAGCAGTGAGGAAACCACCCTGGTGAGATTGTCTGAAAATCTTCTGAGGATCTCATGTGCTCCAGGCTCCTCCTGGTTGCAGAGAAACCTCTCTGTGTGCATCAGCTCTGCAGGAGTCTGCTGACCCAATGGCACCATTAGAGCACTTCAAAAAATATTTTGTTCAAAATTTTTTTCCCATCATCACTGCAACTAAGTTTGAAAATGTGAACTGCAAAGGGCTGAAGCCTTTGCCTGTGCCTTCAGAAACTTAATAAAAAGAACCCCCAAACTTCTATCAAATACTTTACTGGAAGAACTATACAGGAGCCATGGCAGTTATAGGAGAGGAGGGGGAAAAAAAAGATGTAGGATAATCACATGTGCACGTCTGCTCTCTCCAGCCATGATCCTGTGTGCTGCTTTCCCCCTCTCCCCAGGCACAGCTCAGCACTGACCAGTCCCTCAGTGGAAATCCTTCCCTGATTCTCTGCTCCCAAAGCTTCCYCAATATTACACTCCTCAAAGGCTGAGATTGGTGTGCCCATGCATCACACACCAATAATCTGGAAGCAATACATATTTTTGCACAATTCATGGCTGGCTATTTGCTGTATCTTGAAATGACTAGCAAGGATTTTGYATTTCAGGAGGAAGAGATTCATTTAGCTGGTAAGGCCAGTGTGGTTGTCACAACAGTGTGGATCAAATGTAGCCCTGGGGTGAAAATATGCAAGTACATTAACTCTGCATTATGTTTTCCTCTATGGGAGAAGTCTTGTTATTTATACAATACAATTAAGGCATATGCCCAACCATGCTTGTAACATAAATATTTTAAGATGAAGGAAGAAAGACAAAAACAAAAACTCACTGTCACTCAGCAAACAGCCACAGAAATGAAAATAAACTTAAAACAGTGTAATTTTCCCAGATGAAAAGCACATCATGACATGAAACCTGATGAAAAAAAAACAAAACAAAGAGGCGGGAAAACACCTCTTCTCACCCAGCATTTTGTTATGAAATATTAAGATCTAGTAAATGCTTAGACAATTCCAAACCCTGAAAATGACAAGACACATAAGGGACAAACATTTTTGATTTAGTGCATTCCACTCCAAGTGYTCTGCATGTCAGAAGGGAATCACTTGAGAGAGGAATGAGTGAGTGTGAAGAGACCTTAGGTTTTGCAGCTCTGGGCAATCCCAACTCTTAGAATRCAAACCGGTGTGATAGGTGCCAGAGCTGCAGAAACCAAGGACTAATTGGTTTAGGCTGTACCCTGAGCCTGGCAGGTGTATTTGTGTACATGATGATTTTAGCTGAATCCCTCTTATTTTGCATCACAGGTCATGCTTAAGTCAGTTCCCTACCTGTGGGCTATAATTYGGAACACAAACAAGTATTTATGATTGATGGGAAAACTGATAGGCAGGTGGTAAACCCAGCATTCCTTGCCTTCATTTTTTATTTATATTGAATTAGTACCCAAAAATTCCACCTCCAATTATGGTCTGACKGCTGCTTGTTCAAGGGAACAGCTGCAGTGAGGAAATCTTCTTTGCTTTGGAAAATTTTAATAGAAAAAGTAATAGCAGTGGAAAAAAAAAGTCTAAACGGAACAAAGTCCTTTCATAACAGCCTGTTGTTTGCTTAGAGTTTTTTTTTCTTTTTATTATTGTTTTTTTATTGTTTTCAGAGAACACTTTATGTTATAAAACCCAGGATCCCTTAAACTAGGAAGACCTTGAGATGAAACATATAACAATATTTGTTCATTTTCTCTGTGAAAATGGACAGATAATGATGACTTGAACTCTTCCCTCATCAAGATTTATATTTCTAGTTTCACTCCCAAAAGAAAGGTTCACACCACATTCTCCATGTTGACATCACTTGGTGCAATACAGTGCTGCAGTAATTTAATTGCTACAGTAAAGGAGCCATAAAAGCTTAGCCCTTTTGGGTTTTGCTTTGTTTGTTCTGTCTTCCAGTTCAACTATTGGTGAAGAATGTGCAGCAGGCTGGGAGAGAGGAGAAAAAAGTAAAGTTTAAAAGAGAAATCAAGCTTTTTGCTAGGAAGGTTTGGTCATTATGTCATTAGCCATAATATTTTCAGGGCAAAACTAGCCCAATTTGTCCCTGACCCCAGAGCGTCCAGCCTGGCAAAAGCCACAATGGATCCAAAAGTGAATCTCGTTATTGAGCCTTCCATGACTCTGTGCTATGATTTTCCTATCCCTGCTCTTGGTGTTATTTAAAGGATACTGTCCTGGTTTTCTGCTGGCACAGAGTGAATTTTTCTCCCTAGTAGCTGTGTTTGAATTTTGGATGCCAATAGCATGTTCATAATGTGCTTTAATTGTTGCTGGGCAGTGCCTAAACAAAGTCAAGGACTTTTCATCTTGTCATGCTGCCCCACAAGCGAGCAGGCTGGGGATTCCCAAGATTGTGGGAGGGGACAGCTGACCCCAAATGGACAAAAGACATTCCATACCAAATGATGTCATGCTCAGCCTGTAAACTGGGGGAAAGGTGCTGCTTGGGAACAGGCCGGGCATTGGTCAGCTGGCAGGGAGAAATTGTCTTTCATTCACATYACTTGKTTTTTTTGGGTTTTATTTCACTCTCTTTTTGCAACTTTTCTTTTCTTTAAAATTCATGATTTTAATATTAATTTCAGTTATTGCACTGTTTCTTTCTCAACCTGCCCATTTGCTCACTTTTACTCTTCTGATTCCCTCCCCTGTTCCTCCAAGGGGAACTGAGGGCATGGGGCTGAGTTGCTGGCTGGAGTTTAACCATGACAATAATCCATGTGTAATCCTGGCCAGATTTCAGATGCTGTGAGGAGGAAGGGAAGTAGCTGGGGAGGGACATCTTTTGCACATCTCTACATGAACCAGTCTGAGCACTTCCCCTTGCACCACCTGGGCATGAGTTGAAGCTCAGGAATGACCAAGCCTTTGCATGGCAAGGGGAGTGGAATGAGCACAAGATCAAAACCTATCCCCTGTGGTGGCTGGAAAGAAAACTGTGAGCAGATATCAACAGGTGCTCCTGGAATCCTGTGGGGGTCTGGCTCTGGGGGTTCTACACAGTCCTGGCTTTCTGAACTGGGAAAAACCCCTCTGTCCTAGCTTGTGAGCCAGCATAAAGCAAAAGCCCCACAAGGAATCTTTGACTGCCATGTTTACTCTCTTACAGCAGTTAGCCTTCAGCCTCCCCAGTTTTCTTCCTCCTTGGTTTCCAAACCAGAGGACTGTCTCGAACAGCACGTTCCCACTGTGCTCCCAGGTACAGCACCAAGGGAAAGCTGCTTTTGCAGGCTCCCTCTCTTTAGTACCCAACCATCCTGGTCAACAACTTGCTGCCACAAGGCTTGCCTGCCTGGGGAAGAGCTGCAGGGACAGCCAGCATGACACACTTTCTGTGCTTCACTTCTGCAAGGGGCAGTGTGGAAAAGGAACTAGCTCAACCAGGGACATTTGGAGCTCAGAGGGGCAACCCTACTTTGCAAGGTGGCTTGTTACAGTCATATTTTCTGGAAAAATCCCTTCACCCACCATTTTGCTCCTGGGAAGCTGAAAAGCCTCAGAGAAAAAGGAAAACAATAATTATCTGATTTGCTTCTCCTGTGCTTTGCTCCTTTGGAATGTGTTTTGAGATTGTTTATCAACAGGTGATTGTTTCATTGGGTTTCTGTGAATTATGCTGACTTACTGACCAATCAAGGTCAAGCTGTGTTGAGGCTCTGGAAAGAGTCACAAGATTTCATTATTATCCTTCTGTAAGTATCCTTTCTGTGTTCTTTAGTATAGTTTAGTATAGTATTCTTTAATATAATATAGTATCATAAAATAATAAATTAGCCTTCTAAGAACACGGAGGCAGATGCATCATTCCTCCCTGCCATGGGGCACCCCACAAAAACAACAGTGGCCCCTCAGCACTGCTCAAAAGGCTGAGCTTTGTTTGAACACCACTACCTGCTACGGCACAGGCAGGGTGTTCCTGAAACAAAAGCAGTGGATTCCTTCTGTAACAAGGAAAATCACTCCACCTCAATTACTCCCACTTATTCCAGAGGAAACAAAGTGGCAGAGGATGAGGAAAAGGCTGAGGTTGCKGCTGCAAGAAGAGGTCTGTATAGCTCCCACTGGTGTGGTTTTARAGACTGTTGCTAAAGCTAAACTAGACCAAATAATCTATCTCTGAAGAAGAGAGAGCTTTGAGAGTGACCTCAAAAGTGAAAGCTGCCATCAACCTAAATTCAGTGCCTGCAGGTGAATTCTGCACTTGTCCATCCAGAGCAATTCTAACTCAATATTAGAGCTCCTGTTTCCAAAGCTATTTGAAAACACCTCACTCTGAAGCTACAGAAATGTTGTCAGGATCTGCTGCAAATGTGTGTGAGAGCCTGAGCTGAACTGTCCTGTTCATTGGACAGGAAGGAGACACCAGGTGCAGAAACACGAGCTGCCTCCTGATGGCTGCATCACTGATTTCTCATGCAATCTCTTAATAGGGTTTTATTTGGCATATCTAGGTTAATTTTTTCAGCAGATAGCTTTAGTGTTACAGAAACATTAGTTAGAGGAGAGTCTAGGGGTCTGAATGAGCAATGTGATGCCTCATGTCACCCACAGTGGTGCAGAACACCACAAAGATGCCCATAAACAGAAACTTTTTCAGTATTTCAAATAAGACAGGAGTGCTTCTCTTTTGAGTGGGAAAGACAGACTAAGAATGATGTGCCAGTGCTTGTGGATTTTATATTTCTCACTAACAGAGTAACATCAAAGGAATTGATAGGAACAAATTTGCTTGATTTGAAACTGGATTATTTTTACATGCACACACCAAGGAAAGTACCTTTTAGGGACATGCTTCTTGATGATATTTCATTAGAGCTGTTAAGTATTATTTGCTSTTTAAGATAGAATCATCAGAGCCACCATTGCTATATGAAGATCTTGAAGGAAAGAATCAATTCTGATTGCAAAAAGAAGCATAAGGGTTTTTTGGTATTGATAAGTTTAGGTGTACATGAGAACTTGCTTTTCCATGTGTCCTCTTTTCTTAGACATGGAAACTGGAGTCTGCAGATTTCAAGAGGATGAAGGTAAAGGCACAGTGATAAGCAAGTGGAAACAACAGAGATGCAAATTTCAAATGAGAATCCATTCCATGATTTAATGCCGTGGGACTCGAATCATTAGCACTTACAACGAGAATGGGTCAGCAGGATAATTCAGAGAGCATCTATTCCCATGAGCTACAGAGAAGTTTTTTGTTTGCATGTTCACTTGTTTGTTTTTTTTTCAGAACCTCATTACAGGGAAACATAAGTTACAACATCCTTACTGATTATTAGAGGAGAGCAACAAAGGGCATATCTGTTCTCTGTTCAATGATCCATGCAAGCAGAGCAATATCCACAGCAAGAAAACGAAGACTGTAAGAAGCTGAGACGGCCAGTACAGCAAATATTTTTAAATGAATATGGCTAGGGCTGAATCAAGGTGACCTATGAAGCCTGCTCCAAAACACATTCTCTTAGGAAACAGAAACTTAAGCCCCTAACACTAACACAAATGCAAACCCTGATCCTGATTCTAATGTCACACTAACCCTAACCCCTAATCCTAACCTTAAACCTAACACTATCCCTATCTCTAACCCTAGCAGGCTGTCCCAGGATTTCAGGTGCAGATGAGAGGCTGCCCAGGGGATAGAATAACCACCAAGACCTTTCTATGTGGGTGCATTTGTCTGTGAGCAAAAAAAATAAACATATTGAATTTTGGAGGTGGAACCCAAATCTTGGCAACAGGCTCCTGGAAGAGAATGACAGCTCTTTTCCATAGGCAGGGAAGCATTCAGCCCCAGAGTTTCAAGGGAATAAATGTTTTCACGTATGTTAAAGCCATAATTTTTATATAGTAAATGGGAGTTTTAGGGCTATACTGAATTTATACAGAATATAAAACATGAAAACATTGCTCAATGCTCTTCGTGAAGAAACCAGAAAGAATGCTCAATTTTGTGTTTTCTTTTGTTCCTGCATGCAACACACCAAAAAGATCACTTTCCCCAATTTCTACTAGAAAAGGCGTGTTACTTCTAGAAACAAGAGGTAACTGATCATGACTCCAATGTCTCTGGCACTAGGAAGGAGAAAGTGTTCTCATTGCTGAAGTCTTTTTGCAGTAAATTTTCAGCTTGGCTGGAGGCTGCTCACCTGTTTTACATATGCAGAGGAAATTATAGCCTGCAGCAGTCATCCTCCAGTGTCTGAGCACTGCCAAGGTACAATGTGAAGATTTGAGATTCATTAGGCCATGGATGCAAAGAGGAGCTCTTGTAGAAAGATATCCAGGAGTGGTGGTGGYATGTAAAACTTGAGAGRAAGATCACAGGCATTGCTACTCCTSAAGCAGAGAGGAACTGTCTTTGCAAAGGGTAAATCTCATTTGTGCAGGAGACAGACTTCCTTGAGGGGCTTTTACAAGGCTGTGAAGTACAACCCTGCAGCATCAACACTTTCGACTCTATCACAGGCTTCGACATTTTCTGCAGACTTCCAAGAGAAAACCAGATTTCAACCTGTCTTAATGAATTGGACATATGTATACCACACAGAAATCTAATAAAACCCAGCCAAGAGGTGGAGAGRGGAGAGGATGAAACATGTAACAGGCATCAGTGACACCTCTCAATGTGCTGCTGAAAGGCTCACCCWCTGCAGTGGGGGCCACAGAGTCACTCAGAAGTCACAGACAAGAGGGGACCCCAGAATACCACTTCTGTGGAGAAAATGAAAAACACAGCAACACTCACCCATATGTTTTCAGCCAGGTTTGGAGGAAAAGGGAGATATCAGCATGGAAATAATCTGCATCTACAACAATTTTCTTCTATGATTTTCAACCTTTGTGACTTCCATGCAGATATAAAGGACAAAGGTATTTTTTTGTTAAAAAAGACAGTCAATTAAGTATTGAACGCTGTAATCTCATATTTTTTGCCACTTTTGGAATTCCACGTGGTTCTGTTCAGCTGAATATCTGACTTCTTTATGATCCATAYTTGTTTACTTCTGTTAGCAGATATRTCCTCTGAGCACTTGTGAACAAGTGTCCCTAGACTGAATTYATCCAGGATGAATTGGTGTAACCCAGGAGTTTTCCACTGGGTCTTGGACAGTGATTTATAGAATAGATTTTTAGATTTATAGATGTTAATGGACCAGATGTTCTGGTTACCAGAAGAGAGCAGTTTAAACAGTGTTTGGGAGGGACCTGCTGCAACCTACAAGTATGTAAGGGTGTGAAATTCATAAAAATAAATAATTTTTCAATTTTGTACCATTGTGTGATTCTAGCCAGAAAAAAAAACCACAAAAAAAACCCCAAAAAACAAAAAACCAACCCCAAAAACCCCAACCCAAACCCAAACAACCAAAAAACCCACAAAATAATGGGTTACCATCCATTCCTCCTTATTGCTTTYAGCTCCATGCAGATGTTTACACTGCCAACATTACTTTCTTCTCAGAGATGGGCGGCTACAACATTTCCCCTCTCTTGTGCTAACAGTGACAGTGCTGGCACCAAGACATGAGACACCAAAAGAGAAGGCTTACTGCACCTGTACAACTGTCCAGCATAGAGAGTTTCCCAGGATATGCCCAAAATTTCAAGGAGGGACATGGAGCTGTATGTGAAAAGAGAGAATTACAATTTACTTCATGAGGTAAAGGCCCTTTTTGCTTCTTTATTTTTTTTCCAACATTTAAAAAGATGCTTCTGTAGTATTAACCAGCAATGAATAACCTGTGCTACTGTTTTGYACAATACTGTTTTCTTAAGTCTCCATTGCAGCACCTCCATGTGTGCATGCATGCACACAAATACACCAATAAGTTTTTACAGTGATGTGTGCTAGCTAAAAAACATCAGAACTGCCACTGCTTTGGGAACTTCAATTCTCTTTCCTTTCCTCTCATTTGCCTCCAGGCACTCTGTAACAAACGTCTTTAGARCTTCATCTATCCCTCAGATATTCTGCAAGTGTTTTACCTGTACACAAATTTTCTCCTCTGCTTTGTGGGATAAAAAAAACCCCTCTCCATGTTTTGTTCAGTAAATGCCCAAAACCTCACTTTATGTTTATGTTGGCAACAGTTTCCTTTGCAACAGGTAAAAAACCTTTCTAGAAACAACAGTTCTBCTGCAACACTGAAAAATCAAGAGGCAACAAGAAAGAACAAATGACTTGGAGTCTGAAAGGAATCCCAAATGCAGAACTCAATTCAGTGATAAATCTCAAGCTCACCCAAAATAAGAATAGAGCACAAAAAAATAACATTGTGAACTGGAAATCTATACAGACACTTCAAACCAGCCATGATCCCCCTAATTTTCCAATCATCCTGATTATTGTAATTTGCACCACCACAGTCTTCTTTCACTAATGCATTATCAAGTACAGCAGCTTTTTCTTGTTTATTTTGGAACGCAGCTGTTGTGCTAATTTATCCTAACAGATAATGTGATCACTGGATCACTGGTACTTAGACACAGCCTACAGAACGCCATGAGGAAATGAAAGCAGCTGAAAGCAGGTCTGCTACAATTTATTTTTTTTAGACCTATAAAATGATTGCTATGAGCTGCAAAAAACCCCAAACAAACCACCAAAAAAAAAAGGAGCAACCAAGGCACTACACACTTCAGGATTACACAATTCACGACTGTAAAGGAGAATAGATGGTGAGAGGGACAGAAGATCACAAAGTTCAAATCTAGGTGGTCCTTATCCAGTTGAGGAGGGTTTTGTCACCTTCTGCCTCCTACAGCAAGCTTGTAGTTTGGAGGATTCCTCAGCCAAGCTACAAACCCCAATCCATAGTGATTTCCCTATAGGCTTTGATGGCAGCACCTCCCCAGTGAGCAGGGCTGAATGTTTAGAATCCAACTCATTTTGATGCCTTTCTCCAAACAGTGGCTGATGGGAATTTACTCTTTGTGCTCTATCAGTGTTTTCTTGGGCCAAGGGCAGGGCATGTCACCTGTAATATCACTGCTGATTTAACACTTGTAATTACAGGTAATAATAATAATAATCATCATCACCATAACCCACTATCATCATGACCTTGAGGCCATTTGCCTAGGTAACCAGCCTCTATCCTAAACTTCTTCCAGTTATTTTGGGCTGAACCCAAAGCCCAGAGTGGGCAGGAATCACTCCATCCAGTATGTTATGTTTTGACTCCAGTGTAAGTTTTGGAAAATGCTGTTAATAAACATCTTAACCCTTAAAGASTTGTCATGCAGAAAAAATGATTATTCTGCTGAAACTGCACAGATGAACACATATAGAAGTAAAGAATAGGCTGTAGTTATTGCACATGCTTGGATAAAAAATATGCCTTCAAGAGATATGAATACCTCAATCTAGACCCTGGCTTTGGAGGTTTGCAATATCATTCACTGCTGGTTTTAGAAACAGAAAACAATAGTTGTAGGGTAAAAATCAGACTGAACATAACATAGGACATATTACAAGACTGAAGTAACTTTTCACTTAGATAGCTTTCATGGATAATAAAGACAGGTAAAGGATTGTGACTGACATTTGTGACCTCTAAAAGTTTGAAAGTAGCTCTTAAGACCAAGSGAGCATTCTTCTCTGTACTGTATCACAGAAATAGCTTCATTTTGTTAACTGGCTCTCCATTCATGAGAACTAAAAGAAAAACCAGGTAGACAAGGGGAGAAAAATCAGTCATTTAATGGCATACCGATCTTTCACTGTTTGCTTTTTATACACCATGAGGTTTTTAGCCAAGGGAAAAACTGATCAAGAAAAAAGAAAAGACTACAGAAGATGGTATTTGCTTCTGGAGTGCCACAGATTCTTTAAGGAGCTTTGAATTTTGATATTTTTTGTTTGCCTTTGCGAAGGAGTCAATTAAAATTAAGGTGTTTAACAGGATAATGAGAAAGAGTGGTAGCAAGGGAGAAGAGAGCATATGTTCATTTATTTAAAATAATATTGTAAACTGTTCAACATATTTAAATCAGTGAGGCACGTATTCACCATATAATTTAATTAGCACTTCAAGTAGATACCATAAATGTTTCTAATGCAGATTTTCTCTTCCATACAGTTATAAATAATGTGCTTATTTATAGCAGCAAACTGACCAGAAGATGGCCCCATAGTGAATACAATGCAACTTAAAATTCACTCAAGGGAATAGGCTGATGTCAAAAAGTGCAAGCTCTATTTATCAATCCTGAAAAGTACATTAGGCTAGGTCTCTCTGAAGGGGTAAAGTATTTGTCATTGTAGCACTCCAAAATATTTTAAAATTCATTATGAAATAGATAGAGCAGATACAGACCYAACCCCCAATCTACTTTATTACCTTAAACATTAAAACCAGAATAACTAATGCTAGCAAAAAGCTGACAGAGCCATGTTGTGTTCAAGAAATTGTTTTCCCCAGGAAAAGAAAACTTGGTTTTAGGGGCTGACCCAATGACCACTGATGAAAGCCATTTAAAAAAAAAAAAACTACTGGTAAATTTATTAGGATTTTGCTTCATGGTTTCCTGTGGGGTGTCCTAAGAGCAGCAGAGTCACAAACCTGTGCCTTCATTTCCAGCGCAATTCACTGGAAAGAATCAGAAACCATTTCACAGCATTTACAGAGCTGCTTCTTCCTTTACAGCTACTATCCTGGGATGCAGAGTGAGCAGGCTCTACATTTGTTATCACCACTGAAAACAGACACTCATTCCAAGCTGGAATGACATATGGTACTGCTCTCCTAGCTTTGTTCATGTGCAGGACATTCTTCTTAGCACAATAGCRCTATGTTAATGTGATGCTATCAGAAATAAGAGACATAATAATCTACGAAATGCAGTAGTGTAATACTTCTGGTAGATGAAACTGCTAGCTACAACAGCAGGTGGTTTTGTTGTTTTTGGGATTTTTTTCCAAAAGCAGAAAATTAAAAGAAAATAAAAAAGAAAAAAGAAAAATTTGAACAAAAGAGTTTTATATGACTGGAATAAATGATCGCCCTCTTTACCCCACAGTTCTGTAAAGCTYTTTATTGAAAATAAATTATCACGCAAGGATGTAGTGTGACTTATCCTGAATATTAATAATGTTTATCATTGTGCCACTTCATAGATCCAGGCAGAGCTGGAAATTTCAAGCAAAAAGAGATGACTCTTTGCAACTGATGAAAGCCAATGGAAAGATGAACTTACCCCCCATGATGTAATTTCTGTTTCACAGGTGAGTATTGCACAGGTGGAATGGAACAAGTGTTCATAAGCCATGACAAGTTAGGGCAGAAATGCTGGCACCAGGGTCACAGKAATGTTGGCAATGGAGGGAACAGGTGCTGATTGACAGAAATACAATTTGGGATGGGTCAAGGCAGCATAGAGGGAGATGCCTGCTTGGATAGGGGGATAGTTTCCTGCTGGCTGCTGACAGCCAATATAAGGTCCCCTTTAAATTAACATGTTRCTCTTAACGATAACTGAGGATGTTTTTTAAAAAGTTACTCTGAGACCATAATTACAATTTGTCTTTCTCACACACACATCTTGACCTAGCACGTGAGATACGAACAGCCCTTTGCATCAATGCTGGGAAAAGGTGAGTCAGTATTTTAGCTAACTCTAGGGAAAAATACCCCATTAAAACCTCCACAAGTTCTTTCTTCCCCAATTCTATACACTCCACAGGGCAGCTGTGTACCTCTATCAAAGTCACTGGCCTTTTGACAATTAGAAACAAATGTCTTCTTGAAGGCTTTTATTTTGACTCAATCCCCAGCCTTCAAGTATTGAAGCAGAGGTAATTAAGATTAATAGAATAAAGAGTTTCTACAATTAAGATATACTCTAGACAGGCAATAGCATAATGTTTATTCAAACAAGGAAGAACACTGCATCAATAATTATAAATTGAACCATTCATTTTAATTCAGAATTGGTAATATTGAAGTTGCAGTACTCACTAGGGGCACAAAGAATAATAATACCCTGCTGTCTAGACAAAAATTCTTCCTGAAGGAAGACTGTGAATCACCCCAGAGCTTTTGATCAACACATCCCAAGTGTWAGCAAATGTTTCCTGAAATAGAAAATTCTTATCAGTTGTCACAACATAATTGCAGCTGTTCTGATTTCAGATGACAACAGTACCTGCCTCGAAATTTCCAGAGTCCATATCCCACACAGCTGGTGTGGCATAGTCTAGTGGCTGGTACTGCAATTACCCAAAATACTCCACTACCACCAAATAACTCAGACCTGATTTTCACAGGGGCCCTTTACCCTCACATCAGAGGAAAAATGTCACTTTTTCCTACATGGTTGTCATGGTTTGACACTGGCACAATGCCAGTGCCCCCATGAAGATACCCTCCCCCTGGTGTCTGCTGTGAGATGTGACCAGGAATAAGCAAAGCAGGCTCTCACTTAGTGACAAAGAAAACTTTATTGACTACACTACAAGGGAAAAATAAAAAACTAAACTACAAGAGAAAAAAAGAAAAAAAAACACAAGGAAAATGAAAACTGCACAGAAGCATTTTCCTCCTCCTCCCCCCAAATTTCCAATACAATACCTCCCCCAAACACCAACTCTCAATCCTGCACCACCCTTCCAGAATACTCAATCTACAGTTCATCAAGAGGAGAAGGAGTCYTTCTTTGTRCCAYAGGCTTCCCCTGGAAACACTGTYGAAACCTCGTGTGTCTCCATGTCACTGATAGCACCGCCCGGAGATCTTTGCCATCGTGACATCTTCCTTCCATGCTCAGTGCTCTYACSACTGTGCATGGACCASAGCTGCTKCKAGGGTTGTCTTTTAAGGATGCATTGTCTCATTCMAAAAAAAAGCACAGTCTCTCCTTYGGGACACCTGTCCCCCCCATATTTTTCACCCCCTGGGGCCGAGGGGCAYCCACACTGACTCTTTTKGTTCTGAGGCCTGTCTCCCCCTRRATGCAGTCTCTGTGTCACRGGAAAAAAAAWWKGKT
>JACDOX010000089.1:2092960-2197848 GCA_014549065.1 Cardinalis cardinalis | reverse complement strand
ARRAAARKYCMRSMAARAAAAATGCCACTCAGTCTTCTCCATTCCTCCAACATCTCTCTCTCTCTCTCTCTCCCTCCCTCTGGCACAGGCCTTCATCTCACTCACTCAATTCCCTCTTCAATATCTGCTCCATTGCAGGAAAAGTCAATGCTCTGCAGAATTTTCATTGTCCACAAAAGGGTTAAAACTCGGGCTCTGCCYGCCCGGAGAGACTCCCACAAGCGGCCGGACACCTTCTCTCTGCATTTTCCCCCCYCTCCTTCTTCTTAGCCGCGCTGCTCCATGTTATCAAGTTTCAAGGTAACACAGTCACAAGCACAGGCTGTACTCTCTCTCTCTCTCTCTCTCTCTCCTGGGGGGGCTGCCCGATGCCTCTGATGCTTCTCCCACCCTTCCATGCCGAGGCTCTTCGCCTCCCACCTTCATCCACAGCCCTGGCCTGCCTCACCTGGCCTCATGGCCTTCCCCTCCCCCGCCCAGCAGGAGCAGCCGGACGGGGGAGAGATCCGAACTCTTTCCCCACCGGAACCCAAGAGAGCTTCCCGGGGGTAGAGCCCTGCCTTAACCTTGTGTTCTCAGAGGTGGATCCAGTGTCCCACTGGCCGAATAAGTTGCCAATATTAAAATCTGAACATCCATTGGCTTGACCACAGGATCCCAGAAATCCTGTTTCTGGTCAAACCGCCACAATGGTTCATCACAGAAGGATAACCTTAAGGAAGCAGGTGAGGAGGGGCAATACCCAGAGCAGACCTTTGAAGTGCACAGGGGGTGGGTTACCTGCTCCCCTCCATACTTGGCTTTCCTGTGTGCAGGTTTTAAGAGAAGATTATGATGAAACAACCATACTCTAATATAGAAAGCTACAGGAATTTCAAAGGAATATAATCTGAAATCCAACACGTGTTTGGAAGAATGGAAATCCTTTTGCATAATTACTGTAGGCTTCAGCACTCAGATGTTTCCTACAGCTGGTTGCTGCTTTTTTGGATACCAGTCCTTCTGGAGGAAAAGGCTATTGTCAGGAGCTTCAMACTGTCTTTGGAGTGATAAGTCAGRYAAAAATTSCCCTTTGAAATTAATTTCAGRAGAAGCATCYTTAAATATTCAGCAGGCAGAAACAGTTAATTTTCTTAAAATGAAGAATAGCTCAGAAGTCCCCATTATGCTGCACCATATTTATAAGAAATAGCACAAGAGGACTTAAAGAATCACATGAGTAAAATAACAGAATTTCAGACTGCCAAAGTGTCAGATTAAAATCATTTTACTGTAGTTGACTTTGAATGTTTTCCCCTGTTCACATGCCTGTAGCTCGAGAGGAAGCCTGACTTCCATGTAGTAACTGATAATTCTCCAAACTCCTTTCCCTGATACTAAAGAAAAGTCCCATACCTTCAGGAGCTTGAAAGGGAGTTTTGAAGAAGAGAGATGAAGACACAGAATGAAAAGACATTTGAAAGATGAAATTAGCATTTAAAGATGTCAAAGAGTGATGTAAAGTGAGTTGCTCGATTTCTTTATGAAGCAGTCAATAAGATCAGTTTCACGTTTTCTTCCTTTGATTCTCTGAAACATGGATTTTTTCCCCCTGTGATACAAGTGTTAATTTTAGGGTTCATTTAAAATTCATAAACTGAAAATGGTAATATTTGGGGGTTTTGTACTCACATAAAGAATATATTTGAGCAGTTCAGACAGCCTCAGACTTTATTCATGAGATGCAGCTAGAATTTTTATCCATTCATTCACACATCAGTCCTTGTAGACACTACACTTAATCTGCCACTGCCACACCTACAGTCATCACTCAACTTTTTGTGGTTATGTTTCCCCCCAAATGTTCGGTGGCAATGATACTTTTGTGTCTTTTATTAGCATTTCTAGAAGTATGTTTGCTGTCATATATTAGTWCTTCAAATTATGTGATTTGAACTGCATTTAAGCAAAGGGCACAGTTACCCTTGGATGAAAATTTGAACTGATGAGCTCGTTGCCAAAATAGCTGCAACATGAAACAGGAGTTTCAAAAGCTCCAGGTTAGAAGAGCAGATCCAGCTCATATTTTCTTAAGAAATCTCACATATATATTTTAAAACAATAAAACCCAATCAACAAACAAAAACCACCACCAAAGGAACAAAAACTATGAATCAGCTCGATCTGTGATTTGTGACCATCTATTTAATGTCTGTTTCTTTTTGTTATATGCACTCCTGGTGTGTTATATGTCTCTGGTGTGTGCCTAATGGTGGTGAAAATGTGTGACATCCACAGACAACTGCAGTTGAAGAAGGCATCAAAAGCAGCTGCATCCCCAGGGACAAAAACCTAACTGATTCCTGCATCATTTACAGAGCTGAAGGACTTCCCTTTCTTTTTGTCCCCAAATTCCTCTAGGAAATGACATCTTGGTCATTTTCTTCCACAAAAGCAATGGAAAGTTTCCCTGTGAGTCATCAGCATAGCTTTCTTTCAGAAYTTCACTTTTCAAAGCAATGCTTTTGCAAGCCTTTGCTAAAAATACAGAACTCAAAAGGAGTTACTGATAGTTTCAAAAGGGGTCACTCAATCATACCTAAGTAACATTTTTAATGAAGTATTGAGCTGTGACTAGATTACAAGATGATGACAGAGCAGATAGAGCATGGCATTAGAAATGCAAAGAGAAACTTTGAAAACAGAAGCTGAAATACAACATTTTTTTGCAATACTACAAATTAAGATATCAGGGAAGGGGCAAATGAGAACATTATGGGGYGGAATGATAAACTGAATCACTTAGGATGGCAAAATGCCTGAACTATTACATAATTGCATTCTCAATACATTTGCAAATAAGAAGTGGCCTTTAACCCAGCAGCAGATCTGTAGTTACGTAAAGCTACATATATCAGGATGGAGTTTACCGCAAAAACCTCACAATTAAATGTGTGCCAGAAACCTAACATGTGCTACCTGCCTCTGATGAGAGGCAGCAATAAAGCCTTTGTATTTTGTGCATTATTACTCTTTATTAGGATGCATTTCTGTTAGTCTCTGATGTAAGGAGACAYATACATTGTGCTATGTCAGGTCATGTCAAGTCCCATCAAGTCACAYGTTGTAACACAGCCTGACGCAGCCTGACATGGTGCATATTAGTGCCAATGGAAAAAGTCTAAATGCCAAGCCATTTTCAATAAATACACTGCATGTGCTGGTGCACAGCAAGACCCAGATGGGGATTTATCCTGCAGCTCTGCAGAAATACCAGTCATGAAAAGCTGTGGAGTTTCAGAGAAAGACAGGAAAAAAAATTTCAGGGGGCACATTCTGCAAAAGCAGACATCTATTGGCATTCAYGTCCAGAGCTGTTAAGCATGATGTAGAGACTCTGTGAAGTAGGAAAACTTAATTATCTTGGATTAGTTTATTTCCAAGACTGTTAAAATAATCCCATGCAGGTCTGCAATAAATGTGGCAATGGAAACAGCTGTATTTAAGCTCAAAATGAGCTTTCTCTTCTCCTCCACCCCAGTTTCTGTTACTCATTGCTGTTGCTCCATTAGCACCAAGGATTTTTTTGGGTACAGATGCTAGTCACAATCTTCAGTGATGAACACTGTGTTTGGGTATGACTTTTCAGCTCCATCTACCTTCATGCAGCCTACCCAAAATGTAGCCTGAGGAGCTGAACTGATTCAGTCTCTTTCTGAATTCACATTTCTGAGAGGTACCTTCTTATTGCTTCATGACAGCATCAGGTTCAGATGGAGAGAAGAGCACCAAGAAGAGAAAAGTATGCCAGGGAGCAAGGGAACGGAACAACAGATCAGCCTGCAAAGCATCTGGGCTCACTGGCCCTGTCAGTGCATGTGCAGGCAATCAGAATAACACTGATATTCTTCTCATCGTGTGAAAAACTCCAACACATGCAACTAAATCATCAAGTGTTGGATATGACTTCCCCCATTCCTCGTTGGAAGGGATTTGATAAAGGACTCAGCTGTGTCCCATCGCTTTCAGTCGTGTGCTTGGTGTCTTATGGGGACAAAGAGCTGTGCAGGGACAGAGGAGGAGCACTCCATCACATCTATCCTTGGCCCAGCTGCTGCCCTGCTCTGGGAAACAAGGCAGCAATTAATACCCCTGCAGACAGGACATTTGTAACAGCAGAAGGCATTTTCTGAAGGGTGGTACAGGACCTCTGTCATTCAAAATTATTCCCCTCATCTCAGTTTTTGCATACCCACATAAGGCAAACCCCTTATGCCATTTACTGTGCAATATTTATCCATGAGAACTTTGCCATTTAGGTGTTTTATGATGACTTAGAGGTGCAGTGAAGAAACAAAGAGATCAAAGCTCATCAAACAGATCACTTCCATGACACTGTGGGATTGGAATATGCATCACTTGGAGAATCACAGACAGGTGGGAAACATTGGCAGGTGTAAGACTTCACTCCTTCCAAAGACTACTAGCACCATTTCAAAGAGAAAATGATAGCTGAAATACACTGCACAGAGGCTTCCTTCTCATCCCTATTAAGTTGCTTGACAAGGTTTCACCAAATTATTTTTTTTTTTCATAAAGCATTCAAACAGCAGAATAGTATGTCGTCCTTAACTTTGCCATGAACAGAATTCAATCAGCTATTTCAATAAAGCTTTAAAGATTTGAATAGTAACACTAAGGAGAATTTCATTGAGGGTAAGCATCTGCTCCTTACAGCAAGTTGCTCACTGCTTAAGGAAACACCTTTCCCAGCCACTTTTCAAGAACCATTTGGAAAGGGCCAAAGGTGAATTTTGGCATGAATGATGACTTATTCGCACAAAACTGTTTAAATGCAAGTAATATATTCCTGTCACCCAGACAGCTGACAAAATGTCAGTTGCCTTTATCAATTGTTTCAGCACCTCCTGTCAGCTGCCATCAATCTTTGAAATAAGCACTATAAATAAAACTGCATAGGCAAATGGCTGCCAAATAAACCTTGGGTTAAGCACACTTCACCTATTATGCAATTGGGTGCCAGTGGTGATTTTGATCAGAAGCTCAAATGCAGAGTGAATACAGAGCCAGAGAGGAGGCAAGGCTCATTGTGATGAAAATACACAGGAATTCTTTCCATACACTCAGAGGGAAAGCATCCCTGAGCCACCTTGGTCTTACTGCTCCAGTGCCCAACCACCCTCTGGGTGAAGAGCCTCTCTGTAACATCCAACTAAACCTCCCCTGACACAGCTTCAGGCCATTCCCTCGAGTCCTGTCACTGGTCACCACAGAGAAAAGATCASTGCCTGCCCCTCCCCTTCCCCTCAAGAGGAAGTTGTAGGCTGAGATGACATCAGMAGCTCTTGGGGCCTGATGGGATTCATCCAAAACCCTCACTGATGAGGGTTCTTGGATGAGTCCCATCAGGCCCCTAGATTTGTAGGGATGCTGTTGGAGCAGCAGACCCCACACAATTTCAGGGTTGACTGGGAGTTGATYTTTCTCTCAGTCACAGTCCTTCACCTAAGGGCACTGAGGAATTAACCTCAGCCATCCTGAAGACAGGGGCAAAGAACGCATTAAAAACCCTCTCCCCRTTTGTGAGGGGACCATCTGCATCCTCTAACGGGCTGATGATATTTTTATGATGCCTATTGCCATTAATACATTTGAAAAAACTTTACTTTCCCTGCAAGAAGCCACCAAGCTCCTGGCACTGCCCGTCTGCTGCCCTCTGCCCACCTGCAGACCCCCAAAGCCCACTCTCCAGCAGCTTGGGCCTCCATTCCAGCCTTTCTGTACCCTCAAGAGTTCCCATTACACCAAGAAGACCTGCTCCAAGCTCTCCTTTATGCAATTATGAGGGAAGAACCAAGGGTGGGCACTGCCCCTGAAAGATGAAGGGACCAATTCCTCTTGCCCAGCCAGTCCCACTTGTTTTTTGGAGAAGCAAGGGAGAGCAGCACTTCATATGTGGTGAAGTGGGGATGGGAATTAATAATGGGCAAAAAATTATAAAGGTGCCTTTTTGAGGTTTCTTATGTTTTAAACCTCTAGGAAAGGTGATGTGGGAAAAAGGTGAGGCCATCACTCTGTAAAATATAAKTGAGTAGATGAAGATTAGTTTATAATATACTACAGTGCCTCCAACAGRGGAATTTTCTAGCTATACACTGATATATACCAGCAGCCATCATCAGCTGCTTTCCTAATTCTTTACAGASAAACCTTGCTACATAAAAAAACAAAACCCACCTGTTTTTTCTGTCTCATCTGTCATCTTTCCACTAGTCAGCACAAGGGGATGCAAAAACACCCCCCAAAAACAAACAAACCAAAAAAAACCCCAAAAAAACCAAACTACCAAAAAGCCCACAAAACCCCCAAAAAGATGGGATAGCCCCTCCTTTTCAGAACAAGGTGAATGTTATAATGGCTCAGGTGCAAAGGTAGATTTGCCAACCTATCAGCAGACAGCAAATACTCATTGCAGATTGCCACCCTTTTCCTCATTTCAAGCCCCATGCATGTGTTTTTCCACCTTGCAAGATATTATCTATTTATTGGGCAAAATGCCAATTGTCTTTTAAATCCTTAGAGAAGTCATTGCACAGCTCCCAACCTAAATAATAAAAATATCCCAAGGAGTATGACAAGGATCTATTGTTATTGAGGGGATTGATTTAGCAGTGCAGAAACCCTGTGATAAAAGAGTCTTAATATCCAACCTAATTTTATAAGGATTACCAAACCACGCTGATTCCAGAGGCTTCCCCTCACCCTTTGGCTTTTCAGGCTGTGTCTGTAACACTTTGGGAGCCATTGAATTTCAATGGCCCTCGAATTTAAAAGTGGCACTGCACAATTGTCCAGCTGAAGCTGGAGGCTGCAAGAGGCAAAAGAAACAATGGATTTCCCTGGGATGATTAGCCTCAGAGGCTAGGAAGGATGAATAATACTCAGCCCTCACATCTTAACCCCAGGAGGGTTAAGTGCATTACGATCCCTGAGTSTGTCAGATGAGAAGTCCACTAAACACACTCTAGAAGCTCACTGCTCCCATGGGCAGGAGGGAGGGAGTTTGAAGGCTTTCCATTGAAAGAGGCTTTTATTTCCTGCGAATACAGGTGAAATCAAGGCCAACAGTGAATGTGACAGAAATCAAGAAACTGCGTCCACTAAAACTGGTTTGGAAGCATTTTCCAAGGCCCAGATGTGGGAATAGTGCAGACCTTTTCCACACACCAGGTGGGAAAGTGAGCACCAYCAAGCACCACCAAGAAAATGCCTTCTAGAAATTCCCTAAACAGCAGGAATGGCAGGGATAAACTGCGTGCTGTGCACCAGGCCTGCCTTTAGGGATGGGCACAGCCACAGAGCAAATTCTTGGGAGCCCTGTGGCTCTGCTCAAAGGTGAAATAAAGAACTTTGTGCAATCAGAAAATGCACTGATAGTGAAAGGGAAGGAAGTACGACACTAAAACTGTTTTTGCTCCATCAGACAAAGGCAACTGCATTGCTAGCTAGGAGGAGGACCAGGACAGCACTAGCTTTGGTTCAAAGTTGAGGAGATGTGKAATATGACCCCTCTAGAACCAGGGAGTCTTCCAGAATGATAAATTTTTCAGTGGATTCCTAAACTCAAATATTTCCTGGGAAGGATGCAGTTCCTAGAGATGTTACAACTGCTCCTAGGCATTATACCACTTTGGCTSTCTGGACATAACTAATCTGGCCCTTTTGGCAGTTCCTAACCCCAAGAGAACCCAGCATCTACTCCAGAGACTGAAATATTCCAACACAACTCACAGAGCTTTTCATGGCAAGTCCCCTTTCATCCTGCACTTGGCATGGCTGCTGAGAGCAACCCTGGATGGTTTGAAAAGCACACAGTGCCAGGGAAACACTTGCCTGGGAGTCCTTAACTCACACAGACACACTTCTGGTGCTTCTGTCTCACTGCCATGTGCAGGCACAGCCATTGGGCAGAAGTGTCACCATGCTGCCCTTGCTGGAGCTGCGCTTGGCTTGCTTTCACAACATCATTTTGGCAGGGTTCTTTTGGCCCACCCAATTGCAGATTTAGAGAGGAGACACAATGTGTGTYTTCTGGTCTAGGAAAAAGCCAAATTCCCTTTTCAATGAATGAGTTCTCTGATGATTATTATTTCTATCTCTTGCCTGTAAAAGTCAGAGTAAAACTCTGGTCCCATGGAATTCAAGGGCAGAATTCCTACTCCTGTCACCATGGCAAAGGTTTCCTCTGTGTTTTCCCAGATGTTTGGTGCCCCAAACTTGCCATCTTCATTCCCTCAGACTTGCCATATTGCATTTGACAGAGATTTCCCCTAGTGTCCTGATCATGAATCATCATTCAGTATCCTGGAATCTATTTGTAAATGAAGTTGCCTGACACGGATTGCATATTGTGCCACGTTATTTATGTCAGGTCAAAATTTGCTGTGGGAATTGCTAATTGGAAGCACAGCCACAGTATGTTTTTCCCTCTAGGCAGACTGGCAGGCAACATGAAATTGAAAAGGGACAAGACTCACATATCAATTCTTCCCTTCTTTTAAAAAAGCTGCTCCAATTTGCTGCAATTCTTGGGTTGCCTCCTACAGAACACTACAGAATACATTCCCAGTGCTGCTTGCTGCTGAATTTTGGGAGCACAGAGTGCCAAGGGCGCCACAGTCTCTCAGCAGTCCYATGAGAAATTCAAAAGGTCCAAGACAGAGAGGATGGGTGCTGTGCTCATCTGGCACTTGCAGCTGCCTGAACAGGAGGAGGGAGAACACTGGTTTCTAAAAGTGCACCTCAAGTGCAAAGGTTTTCCTAAATGTACAGAAACAGCCTTCTCCATTTGGAAAAGTCATGGCTCAGATTGCCATCAAGCTGAGTTTCTTGTTTCTTGTCATAAAGTTGATTGGTGTTCCACACTAACACTTCCTTTTTATGAGTGTATTGAATGGGCAGTGAGATTTGGGAATGCCAAAAAGGGAATAGGCTCATTTTTCCAAAGAAAAATGGAGCTTCTGATACAAAACATTATTCAAACCTCGTGCTCAGCCTCCATCAGGAGCATCAAAATTAATTATTCCTGGTTAGCTGCAATGGGTTTATGCTGAATGCCAGAGAGAATTCAAAGAATTTACCTAAGCACATCACCTGGAAGGTATACAACTCCTCCATACGCTTTTAATGGAATGGGATAGATAAAAGTTTTGAGCTGACAAATATTTCTATGATTGGAGTTTTCATTATTGAAAGGAAAATGGTTAAGAAATAGTACTTGCAATTTTCTTTTTTTACCATAATATCATCTCTCTCCCCATGCTTGTAATTGAATTCCACAAAAATTAAGGACTTAATCCAATAACTAAACAAATCTTTATATGTTTGTAAGACAAGCTATATTCTTCACTTATTAAATGTACAATTAAAATACATAAATTTTTAATTCTTATTACATAAAATTGGTAAGGTCAATGCTAATTATAGTACAGGAACACTTTAACTATGACTTAAAGTTTTATCTCCTACATTATTTTCATTAAGGTGTTAAATGAAGTCATTATTAAAGAATAAAGTAAATAGTCGGCAAACCAAGCAGGCAGTGTCTGTCAGTGTTGTTACATGCACTCCAGGGAAATTGTTCCTTTGGAATCAACTGTTACAGYAATTATCAGGGGATGAGGGAAAAGAGGTCTGGAAAATTCCCCACAACACTTAATATATAACTGTTGGATCTAATATCTGATTTAATGTGAAAGAGAAAAAAAAATAACATTAACAACACGACAAAATCCATTCTCACCTTCCAGTCAGCATAATTGGTGATCTTAGAGGAAAGGGAAAATATGTACCTGACATGGAGAAGGTTATAGACTATGACAGCTTTAATCTGTTATTTTATTTCTCCCAGAAATGTTTCATTTGCACCTGTAAATAAAAGTATTAATCGTTTTTCTCAGAGTTTAGGGCCAGTAGAAAATTAACAGGCAGCAGCMGAGAGCCTTGGATCATGCCCAAGACAGAAACAAGACAATAATGACTTGAAATCACTCCAGCCAGACATGATACCACATTCCAAGATAGGAAACTGCATGCAGATCATTAAATATGCAGAGTAGTTAGCTAAATGAAGGTTGGGAATAAGACCTAGAGCAAGACAGGACCTGCGGAGCCAGGACTCAAGCAGATGCCACTGCATTGATTATACTTTGGAAATATGTCAAGCTCTATTAAAAATTAAATTAAATTAAAGAAAGCTCAACAGGTTGCCCGAGTATAATGACTGTGGTGATGCCTGTCCAAATGTGCCTGTGCCTGGAGCCACAGTGCCCAAAGGGCTCCAGGGACAGCACAGGGGACATTAATTCTGAGCTGAATTAGGCTGGTGGGCAGGTGGGGTCCCTGCGGCAGACAGTGCAGCAGGCAGGGAAGGGCACAGGCAGTCTGGATTTCCAGCCCTCACAGATAACTGCTCCTCTGCCCAGATAGATCCTGGGGGGAGCTTCACTCCATCACCACCATCTCTTGAGTGGGAAGGGRCACAAGGGCTACCCGAATGACCGAACCTGCCTCTTCCTCAGTTCCATCCCAGAATCATCCAAATTACCAAATTCAAAGCAAGCCACGGTGCAAACAGGGCCACTGTGGTAGGATTWAAGGGTTACAGAACAGATGGGCTGAAATAATCCTGAAATTAAAGTTTACTCTGACTATTTTTACCCTTAAAACTTAAATGGCAAAGGTATCTAAAGCTGACAGCATTTACCCCTCTTTATCTTAGGTATACCCAGAAATGAATGCAATACTGAATCTGCTGCACTTATCTATAATTTAACTACTAATACAAAACATATAAATTTTAAACACACAGCAATCTGAGGAATATTGCCCTTCACTAGAAAGGAATTTCTTAAAAAGCTGATGATCTTTTCAGTCCCTGCTTAGGGACAGTAGGAACAGCTACTGTGAGGCTGTCAGGTCTCTAATGGCAATCTGAAGATTTCTCTGAAATATATTATGTTGACTGTGCATACATTTCTGTGCAGAACAAAGCTTATCAGCACAGTCAACCTCATTAAAAAAGAATTTAATCCAAAATGGAAGAGCTATTCCAGCTGCCTCTGTTAGGAAATGCTGCTACAAGTTAAGGAAACAAGAACTGGAATCACCCATGTCACATCTAGGCAGCAGCACATGGGAATGCTCAGCTTGGCAGAGAGTCAGGCAGCATATTATGGCTAACAGAGACATAAAAAAATAATGTTGCTGCACTACATTTCCAGGGGAAATAGGAATGCAAGAGAAGGAGTCATGGTTGAGACAAAAAAGCAAGGAAAGATTCAGGCTGAAGGGAAAGAAAAATGTGAAAGGTGACAGGAACATGAAATCAGGGCTGACACAGAGATTAGGCAAAGTGAAATAATAATACTACTCATTTAAAAAATTATCTAATTGCAATGTTAAATGTAGCTAAAACTGGTGCTTTCTAAAAGTTTCAGGCAAATTTTCATAGAGCACTGGCAAGCTAGACATAAAGGTATTCAAGTGCCCACTACAGGTCCCATTTAGAATGCCACCACAGTCTTCTGATTAACATCATCTCATGGTGCCCTTACTCTCTACAAACTCTTGGTATGGACAGAAGTAAATAGGCCTCCATTACATTTGTGAGGTTTTTGGTAGAGTCTGTGGGTCGGTTTTGGATTCAGAGCTGCTCTACAAAGCACTGCAGGTGAGTTAAGACTACGGGAATAAGAAGGGTCATTACGACTACTGTCAGTGTGGGCAGATAAAGCAATTTACAGAGGGGTTATAGYCCAGAACTCATGTGACTTTTCCTTACTGGAGGCTCTTAAACACCTGATACATAGAAAAATTATGAGGCAGGGAGTAGAACAGTACTCCAACATGAGAAAGAATAGAAAAGTTTAAGTAAGTCAAATATGGTTAAATAATATTCATTTAGAATGAAAGTTACTAACACAGAGGATYGAATAAAGGCTTTGGCTATCATCTTGTTTTTGTAGTATTTAGGATTTGGGATGACCCTCTCCTTAAAGCCAGTTCCATCTCACCAAGTCCCTGCTGGCTGCAGCTTTTGTCCATGAGAGAGGACACACCAAATCAGCCTGACAGCCAGGTCGGGTCACACCCTGCAAACACCCCCTGATGCTCTGCCCTCCCTGCAGAGCAGCAGGCTGGATGTGGCAGCACAGCAATAGCTGCTCTAGTGCTGCATAAGCTGAATTTGGCCTGACAAAAACTTCTGGTCTTTGAGACTACCAATGTGAAAACTTCACTGCTATTGAATTCCACAGGAAGGAGAAATAAAAGTACTTCTCTGTCCTCCCTTCTCCACAGCCTGTATTGATAGAAGGACATATTTGGGTTTGGTACCATTTTGGTACCATTGTTTTCTATGAATTAAAGTTTAAGGCAGGACTTTTTTTTCTAGCTTTTGATTTATGAAACACTGAACACCCACGTTCTATGAAGTCATSGTGGGGTTTTGACAAAAGAGCTTAATAACTGCTACCAATGACTGCTTATCTAATTACTGAAGTATTTACCACGAAATTTTCTTTCTGGTTCATGCCTGGACTTTCATGCAGAGAAAYAGGAACAAATATTTCCCCTTCTAAGTTTCAGCTTTGCAATTTTATTTTAATTTTTTAAGGAGCATAGGTTTGGAACATGAAAATTTGTCACAGGGGTTGCATCTGCATTTTGTTCAATGCTGCCTACAGTACCAGCAGATAAAAAAAGGCCTTCTAATCATATTTCATCCACCCTACAAAGAAGTTWTGACCTATTCAATATTAAAGAAAATGCACAATGGATTGTACATCACAAACAAGCACAGCTGTTTCTATAGAAGTTGTAGCTAATCTTGCATGTTAGAAGACTGAGTCAATTGGCCTGTAAAAATGAAACTTATCTCTTTGCAAAGCCAATATGCAGTTTGTGCAAATTTTACAGCCATGATCCCACAGGACAAGCAGTGTATCTGCTATGAAATTAGAATTTTTTGTGTTTCTATGAGGTATCTCTTTTGATACAGCCTTTTAAATATACAATATCCTGGGTAAATTGCTACAGTACTGCTACTAGAACTGTTACCCAAATATATAAACAATGCAAATGGTCTAGTTTTTGATTAATCCCTCACATTTCTCCACCCTTACATTTCTCCACCCAACATTCTCTATTTTCCCCTTTGGTATGTGATTGTGCTCCTCTTAGAAACACAGAGCAGGAGGAATTATAAATTGATAACTAAAGCAACACAAAGCCAAGAGGTCTCCAAATTTCACCTCTGTTATGCTCTGTATGAGGTCACATTYAACTTAACAAGCCATTTTGAAATAATTCTTCCTCCTTAGAGGGTAAGTAAGCAAACCTATAGGGGCTGAGCTGTACTACAGCCTTCAGAGAAATGTTTGTTTTTGAAAACAGTCAATATAACTTCAAGGGGTTTCAGATGCAATTTTCTCTTGTTTGAGTCACCTTTTGCCCAGGATATTCGTGGTCACTTCACTGAAAATTTGAAAATGAGTGATCTGTATATCTGAAATAGGGGCAGGGGGGGATAGAATGCCTCAACASAGTGAATTCTTTATTCTGCTCTGCATCTCCAGTACTGCAAAATGCTTCAGAACAATCCAGCTCTCAGAACACTTCACTCACTGTGCTGGTATTAAAAGTTAAAATATAGAGGGTGCAGATGACAATGCATAAGAAAACAAAATCCATAACTGGATGCCAATCTCAAATCCTYGTCTGGCAAAATGAATTTAAATGGCAAAGGACTGAAAAGGCACCATATAAAATATGCCAGTAAGCATTTTACWGCTTGAATCTTAATGGGGTTTCTTTTTTGCATTTATGTAAGTTCTTCAAAGATTTATTCTCTCAATCACCAATCAAAAGAACTCATAAAGGTAGAGTTGGTGGACCATGAAGGATTAGAGCTGTCTGCTAAGAAAGATGCCTAGTTGGCAGGCCCTGTGCATTAAACAACCTCAATTGACACCAATCCCTGGCTCAAAGGATGGCTGACAATAGAAGTTGTATATCATGAACTATTTTGATTTAAGAAAATAGATAAAGAAATAAACACCTTTCCACATAGCCCTCCACCCCACTACTCCCCAAAAAAACCTTTACAGAGTCCAGATTTTATTAGGACATAGCCTTTAAATACTAATTTAAAATCTTGTTTATGGAAACTAAGGATCTCAGGCTGGTAAAAACTGAAAGATAAAGGCTGACTAGATTTTTTCCTCAGTTTTCTTTTTAGTAAAAGCCCCACACTTTAGTAACATTACAGTAGCTTCTGCATRAATTTAGTCTAACATTTACTTAAATCTATTCAAGCAATGCTTAACATACGTGTTTAATTTGGGGAAAAGTTGTATGTTTTCTAAAAAAGATTTCTTATTTTCTTTCTTGGGTTTCAGCAAAGCAATTAAGGATGTTGGATTCAAGTATAAGCAACCCCATTTACTTAAAGGCTAAGTGGCAAGCCTGTTCCATGGGCTACACAACATGCATGCATAAATTTAATATTTCATTGGACTGTGGCTTGCCTAGAGAAGTAGTCAATGTATTGWGCTATTTTTGTTTCCTTATTTCACATCTGCCATTCTCCATGGAGGATGAAACCTTGAATACACTCAGAGTCATAGAATGGCCAATAAATTTTCACCTCTGGAAATCATTGGTTCCACCCCTCCTGCTCACAGCAAAGCCAGCTACAGCTGTCAGGTTCTGAACATCTCCAAGGATGGAGACTCCACACACTCCCTAGGCACTGTGCTCCAGGACTTCTTTAAAGACTATTTGCTCTTCAAGACAATTAATATGGAATATAACAAGGATTCATCGAAAGCTTGCTGACTGTTACTTGCTTAGCTAYTATTTTTAATGCTTGTCCAGGAGTTTCATGGACACTGATCAGTGGATTCTAGTTTGACCTTAATTCCTACATAAGAATGGCCAGCACATATAAAAGATGGTACAGCAATAAGTGCTATCAAAAGTTATTAATTCCTTGAATTGCTGCTAATTATGTGTAAACAGCTCTAAGTGCTATACCCAGCAGAAAACTCAAACCAACTAGGCAGGATATTTTCACACCAGGCAGGAATTTAGCTAGGATTCAAACTTGCTCACTTTTGAAATGCCCGGTAAAAATGTAAAAAAATCCTCAGTAAATCACCTTTGTTTCTGATAAAACCCACCCAGAAAAAGGCTGTGGCACCCCAAGGGGTTTGGAACCCAACAACAAGTATTACCTTGGAGATTACAGCAATATTTTTTTCTGACATGCCYGCAGGTGCAGGGAGCAGCACAGCAACACCTTTGCCAGGCAGCAGYGCTGCTGTGCTGCTCTTTGGTCAGAGCTGTGCCTCAGCCTGACACTGCACCRTGGCCCTGAGCAGGCTCAGCACAGGAAAGCTCCAGCCTGAGRGATCACCACGATGCTCCACTGGGCAGTGGAGACTTGTTCATTGACCCTGGCACTCCYCCACAGCCACAAATCCACAAACCCTGTTGCCTCCTCTCCTGAAAAGCTGCCATTGAATTGGTCTGCTGGTTTTCCGAAGACATTGCTCTCAGCTTGTCACAAGAGAGTGATAATTAGAGGAATCTTCAAGTCCTTCCTTTCGGTTCTTTTTGTATGACCCTGCCCAGACCCACAGATMTTCACTTCTTCCTTTGCTGTGCCAAGCATGGAGTGGTGATGAATGCAATTCCAACCTCATTTCATCCATCCTTCTGACAGGCAGCAATATAAACTTTCCTTGGAGATTTTAGTTGTAAATCAAGAGGCAGTGTGGTCTGGTGAATGCAGCACTGGACAGGGACTCAGGGGGCTTGATTGTCACTTCATTTCCCWATACCTAGCTCCCATTATTTATTCAGTACATAAAGTCATCAGCATCRCTCTTAACTATGTACTGTGCACATCAGCTTTACATAGATAAAATAGTCAGACTTGGTATTACTTCAATAAGAATGATATTTATCATTAAGATGGCAAAATATACTGAACTGGGTAATGTTAGGAGATAAACATCTGAAATAAAGCTGTGATACATCATAAAGTCCATTCACAAAAWTTTTTCTCTTGGTGTCTGGTGTCATAACATTCTCCCAATCTAAGGATGGGCTTTTCTAGGTTTTAAAGATCCACTCCATATTTATGTCCTCCTTTCCCTAAGAAGATCTTTAAAGAGCTATTTTGTCAAATTGTACTAGAGAAGAGTAGTGCTTTAACTATTTMATCACATTAAGTAGGTTTCTAAAGTAATATAATTCTTTTTTTCTTTCCTGGAAAAGTATATAAAGCAGCTGGTGTAAGTTTTTTCTCCACCATTTTTCAGCTGGCATTTTACCCCCTCTTTTATTATTTGGAGCCTCATTACTGATGATATGACAGGCAACATATTGCTGTATTAACAAGGTCAGAAAATCCCATTAGTGGTGAAAATGACAGAACTGAGTTGTCTTGTGACAAATAATGTAGGTTCTCATGGAATACAGGTCTGTAGGTCTCAGGGTCAAATTTACACACTGCAGAAGTAGAAGAAAACTCACATCCAGTCTGCACAACTTGCAGAAACTTCCTTACTCAGGCAAGAAAAAGTCAATGAAGCCAGTAGCTTCTTTTGAGCTGTACCTATAAACCCCACATATGTAGCCACAAATGCTACAGAATATCGAGCAAAACAACCTTCCTTCAATATTTGTGTGTGATACCAGCAGGGTCACCCAGGGAGCGTGGCAAGCAGGAGATCCATAATTCAATTAAAGCAGGCATTACACGAAAGCTTTGCTCCCTGATGGAAAGAAAAGACAGCTACTGCTTAGGCACAGCCCAGAGCACGGGTCTAACCTGTGCTGCCAGCAAAACTCTCCAAATTACAATTCCTTCCATGCTTCCCCCTGGCTCTTGTGCAGAGCAGTGCAGCTCTGCCCCCCCAGCAGCACAGGGCAGCTCCCCCTGCCCCTGGGTAGCTCGGGCAGGAGGGCAGGAGCCCCACCAAGCCTCACTGGAGCTGCCCTGCCTGGCATCCCCAGCCCCGGGCAGGGTGGAGGAGCAGCACAGAGCGAGCAGCTCCACCTGCACACAGGTTTGCAATCAAACAGCAGGAAACCAAGAGCAGGCGCTGCAAAGAACAGGTAAAGTGGTAACAATTCAATGGTAAAAACAGGAACCGCATTAAACCTCTCCACTTCAAAATCCGCAAGTTTGGCAGACTGAGGGACCCATGAAAAACATCTGAGCAGAATTTTGATTAGAGCCAGATGAAAAAGGCAAGCTGTCTTTCTTCAATTCCTTGCCATAACTCATTTCCCTACAAATTACSAAGGAATTTCTCAGCAACAGACATGCAACTGGGTTTTCAGCAATTTTCTCCTACTTTTAAATCATGATCCTTTTTTGACTTTATCAAACCACCTAAAAATTCTTGTCAGAAATATATTTTAACCCTTTACAAATTTTTTTAATGAGCTTTTGAGGAAAAAAGAAATAGATAAACCTGTTACTCAGCTACACGTCAATATTTCCTGGGATAAAACCCTCTGGCTCCCCTAAACCTTGTTTTTCCATCCATTTGTGCCTGATGTGGCTGATGATTCATTTCTAAGGTCAGGGTTTACATAGGCTGGACTTGGTTGCAATACTGTACAAAACCTGCAAGCCAGAGAAAATTCTTTCCTTTTATTAACATTCTGTTGAAGCTTTTAAGCACCATTATCCATCCCACGCACAGACTTTTTGGGTACAGCTGGCCTTTCACTGAAAAAAGGAAATATTTGCATCTCAAAGACATTTGCTTCTTATGAACCATCCCAAGGACTTAAACATTTTTAAGGCACACTCTCATTTCAAAGACATTTACATAGGAACTTTAACACTCTTGTAAATGAATCAGGCATTGTGCATCATCTGTAATGAATTCAGGGAGACTTACTGAGCACCTACGCAACCCAAGGAGAGCTGGATTTTCATTACTTAAAGCTTCAAAAAATCAGGCCATGAACACAGCTTGGTTTTTTCAGGCACTGCCCTTCATGTGCTTTAATTATTTACATTGAAAAATAATTCAGATTTAAAGTAGATTTAAAGAAGTAGAGATTGAAGGTTTCAAAACAGGAATGAAACACTAAATCTGGTTGCATCAGTGTGAGTTTTGCTTTTTGCAATTCCACCGAAGAGGAAAATTTAAAGGAAACCCCTRCAAATATCATTGTGAGTTTCTAAAAGCTTTTTAGGGTCACCCAATCCCTGCTTCAGGTGGAGACTCAGGACTTGGAAATGCTGGAAAATGGAATGCTTGGAAAAGCTTGGAAATGATTGGAAGTGCTTGGGAAAGCATTTGTTCCCAGGACACCCAGCAAGGGATTTTGCTGAGGGCAGCAGTCTCCYGTCTACGTGGATGCACAATGCCCCAGAGGAAGGCAGCTGGGGGTTCCAGTGGCAGCCAAAGCAGCTCATCACCTTGTGAAAATCAAACTGCCTGATTTGGTCTGACTGCTCAGAGCACAGGTCGTGGTTTCCTGCTGCTTCCCTTTGGCTCAGGACATCAGCGGTGCGCAGAACAGAATAAATGCACTGCTAGTGGGACTTTGGTAAGTCACTCATAGGGGCAGATTTCCACCTTCCTCAGCAAATTCTGCAAAAGGGGCATRTCTATTTTGTCAAAAAATAACATTCCATCTAATGGGCAAAAAGTATTATGATTCCTCTCTGTGTTGCACTTTCAGGCTGTCAAAAATTTTGGCTGAACTTGGTAATACAAAAAGTTGAAGAAAAAGCAGCTTTCAAAAGTAATGTCCAATTAACTGCCTTTTTCTGATTTTTATTCTTCCTGAAATTAGATTTTATTGGAATTGTATTTACAAAACTTGTGCTGTGGGACATCTTTCCTCCACAGTCTGTCATTGCTAAWGAGCAAAGGACACGTAGAGAGTTCTTATAGTTCTTTTTTCTCCTATTGTTCCTCAAGGTGAACTAGGATTTCTTTCAAGAGCTTTGCTTGCAGAAAAGTAAGGATTTTGTGAAAGACAGAGGCAAAAATATTAATTGCTTTTCCCCACTTTACTGACAGTTCCAACAGCAGCAAATGTTATTGAAAAAGGAGCAAAAAAGCCTCCCACTGTCAACTGCAAGATCACATCAGTCCTGAAGTCAGCTCAGCCTTTGCTGTTCCTCCCACCTTCCTTTCCCAGTAATGTCTTGGGGGGGTGCTGAGGCATCCTCTCCAATAGAACAGTYATGGAAAAAATCACAGAACATTACAATCACCAGGAAAATTAAGTGAAATAGTAACAGCCATTCCTATCTTTCAAGTCCTGGAAGGGAAGGGAGGGGAGAGCAATTTTAGGAAACCAGAAGGGAAATTGCATTTTCCCCCTTTTCTTCACAAAAGAGAAACTTTAAAAAATTCTGTTTTCAATACATAGGGTGTGTTATTAGATGCTGATTTCATGCCTTAGGAATAACAGATAAGGCAAAAACATGTATTTGCCACCTAAAATAGAATATTGATTTTTTTCCCCCCAGCCCGCCTGCTAAACAAAATCCAAGCTAAAGCAGACTCTGTGGCAACTTGAGGTCACCGTAATTCTCTTTAGTTCTTCTCCTTGTCAAAAGCTATGATATCAAAGCTGCCCTTTTGTTCCCTTTAATTCCATCAAATGCACTCCCCACCTCCAAGCTTACCTACTTTGTCAAGGTAAGATGAGGAATAACTCGGAGACTTGGGCTCAGATGTATCTACTATCAGGATCTGAACTAGAAGAGCCAACAGAGGCCTCTTTGAACAGCTCCAGCCCTACAGACAGCCTGTGCTTTCCTGGAAGATGGAAAAGTGTAAGAGWCAGTCTCTGCAGCATAATCAACAACAAAAACTGAAAGTAATGTATCACATCCCACCRAACTTTTCCTCACAATATGATAATTTTGTGGATTTCCTGAACCAGCCCCTGCACAAACATGTAAATATCCAAGGTCATTGATCACAATTTGCTTTTGAATTTGGTATCTCCAGCACATACCCAGGAAAATCTCAGACTGGAAATGAGCTGAGTAGCTCACCTTCATTCTCAGTTTTCTGAGAATTCCTTCACAAAATAATGTCATGGTCTTGCCCCCCAGGGCCCAGGAACTGTCAAGGCTTGCTGCATGCCTGCTCTCCTGGGCTCTATAAAAAAATAGACCTAGCAGCACTTTCTAAATACACGGCCCACTGTGAGGAAAACATTCCCTCCATCCCGTGCTTTGCAGAATAGCCGAGCTGCACTCCATGGTTTCTTCAGCTCAGTCACCTCCTTGGTCTGAGAGGGATTTAAAGCTTCCTCTCTCCCTCAGATGTACATTTCTCTTGCTGTTTTTTGGGTGGAAGCAGCCTTTTCCTCCCCAAAGTCACATCTCACCTATGTGTTCAGACTTTGGGGTGCTCTCCTGGGAGAGAAACACAGCTAAAAATTGGTCATTGTTAGAAAARCATAAAGTAGGTGTACAGCTGGTGGGTAGGTGTTCTTTTGTTTGTTACTTTCTAGCTTGTTTTGCCTTTTTACATCCTATAACCTCTAACTATATAATTTCTACCTAGATTTATTTCCAAATGTGCCATTTCTTTTATTATAAACAGTCTGAGATAACCATAATGCCCACAACTACATGACCCATGGCTAGCAAGGACCTGTCCATTGTGCTCCACACATCAGGAATTCCTGATATGATAGGAATGAGCAGAAAGAGCAAGTGGCCAGTGTCTCAAATTTCACTATAGACTGTACTAGCAGTGTGGAATGAGCCTGTGAAAAAAAAGTTTTCGGCCAGAAAAGCCAGAAGAGAAGAAAAAACACTCTTGTCACATTCTCATAGGGATTTCCAGTATAATCATATTGTACCTTCAATCATTGCCTTTACCATTTTGTGTCCATCTGTTCTAACCATGTTTTCCCCTTCAGACTGAAGCCCCCATAATTGCAGACACTGGCCACAGCATGGGATTGACCATTGCATCCTGTATTCTGGAGAACAGARACACTGGCTTCTTGTAGTTCTCGCTGGGAAGCTGGCAACAGAGCCTGACCTTGAGATCCTTTTCTATGTTCTCAGGTAAAACAAGGACAGTTTTCAAATCTCAAAAGAAAGGAAAAGGAGAATGAAGGCAGCACAAGTTTTCTCGAAGCACTGTCAGCATAAAGACTTCTGTCATTACTAAAGTTTAATATTCAGAATATTGCCAGGAGTCTGCAAGAGAACACTTCCTAAAGCAGAGGAAGATAAAACCGAACACTGCTTTGAGTATAGTTAGTACAGAAAGGTCTGAGCATAAGCCAGAATCCAGAATTTGACAGCATGAAGTAGTCATGCTTGGATCCAGTATTGGTTCTGGAGTTAGAAGCAATTATTTTGATATTTTAAAACAACCTCTAAAGAAAGAGTATTTTCATAAGTTACTTTTTCTGGCTCTTCCCAACAAGGTGAATAGAAATTGACTCCTTTCTTTCTTCTCCTCTTGTCAACAATGGCAAGCTGAGATGCCCTGTAAAGTGTCTGTGGGAGCCAGTGCTTTCAGAATAAAGCACAAAACATYCTGAGCCCTGTCAGCAAGGTTCTCTGTGTCTGCAGCAATAACAAATCAGTGGTGGAGAAGGGAATAAAAGCCACAAACCCTGGCTCCCACTCCCCTTAACATCAGACAAACTGATTCTCAAACATTAAAACTGCTTGTGTCTGGATGTCATTGTCAAAACTCTTTGGAGTGACAAGATCCCAACAATTCACAAACCTCTGACACTAAGTGGTCTCACAGAAGAACACAAAGCTGGAGTCAAACTGCCAGGTGATCCAAGGTTTAACACCAAACATAAGGTTTGTGTCATTAAAATGTTGAAATTTTTCAGCAGAAGGAATACGACTGGAGTTGGAAGGTTTACAGAAGTGACCAGCTGTGAAATAGTCAAGGACTCTGGCTGATACATCTTTTACAGCTAACCTGACAGAAAGAAGCAGCTGATCACTCCCCTCCATCCTCACAACTCAGGAATGCTGTACAGGATCATCGTGAGTTTTTAAAACCTCTTTTTTTACTCTGAACAGCAAGCAGATGAAAATACATTTAAGAAAACMTTTTCCTAGCAACTAATAAAGTGTGAGTAAGTGGTTCTGGGTGATCATTGGTATTAGTTACCCACCTTTTCAGACATTTTTAATACTGAAATGATTCATGTGTCTTCAGCTATTGTGCAATCCCGAAACAATTTCAAAAAATAGCAAGAGTCTTCTTTGTTAGGAGATCTAAAAAAATCTAAACACAAAAAATTCTCATTCTTAATATGTAAAGTGGTTAAATTGCTGCAAGCTACACCATTCAAAATGCTGCTTTCAAAATAAGAGTTTCCAGCCTAGGGAGTTAAATAAAGAAGGTGTGTTCTTTATTGTTTTGATATACCTTWACTACATAATTGATGAAATAATTCATTCTCAATATTTAATGCTTCTGTACCCAGAAGACCAGACCTAATCAGAACATGAGCAAATTATGCACCAAGAAAAGACAGGAGAAAGAAAATATATTATTTGCTAAAAAAAAAAAGAGGAAAGGACAAAAGTTAGCTGCTCCCCATCTCAAACTGAAAAAAGAGGCATAAATGTTTATACAGTCATTAATGTCAAGACTCTGTTTCCCAGGGTGAAATTCTGCCACTGCTATCCCCAAAGCCAGCCACACCTCTCCCCTGACTGCWGTAGGGCCAGCATTTCATTCCCAGGGCTTTCAGTGGGAACAGGATTAGAACACAGCAAAGGTTGGCAGATTGTTAAAATTAGCTGTTTCTGGTGGCTATCCTCTCATGATCTCCACAAAAAGTCCTAATCAATTGCACTGTAATTAATTGCAGAAATATCCTACTAAACACAGCTAATTTTTTCCAGATGTACCCATTTAAGAGAAGAATTAAGTAGCTGTTGTAAATCCACCTTTCCTGACATGCCTTCTCTTTTTTGATTTATTTTTAATCTTGTACTTCTCCATTTTCCAATAGCTTTCATCCCTTGCTCCATGCTCCTCCCTTTAAGGGAAAATGCAGGCTGACAGTGTAGACTGCATGGCAGCAGGAGGAATGGAAGGTTTATTTCAAAGTTGCTCTGTTCTTTTTTTCTGTGTGTGGCTTTGTTAAGTACATAAGGTATTTCTGAAATCCAGCTAGGAAAAACTAGAAAAGTCTTCCAATTATAATCCTTGATATTTCCCCTGAAGCTAAACCAAAGCCCCTTTGAACTAGAAAAGTGTCTTTCAAAAATGAGAAGGGCAAGACCTGAACTTTTCTACCTGTAGTCTTCTAGTCCAAGATTAGAGTTGTGGGTTGATTTTTTTTTCCCCTCTTCTCCTCAAGGAAGAAAATACACTGATTTTTAATACAACTATTTTTAGTTAATCCAGCTTTCTTTTTTATCCTCTGTAGCCTGCGCCAGTCATTTGAGCATTATTTAAGTTATATGTCTACATCAAAAGTAAGTTTCCCTGGTGTGTATTTGCTGGCTGTTCAGGGGAGGTAAATAAGATTTTGCAGTGCTTCTTGTCAAAAATCCCATTGTCACAGGCGTGTTTATTGACTGATTTTCCCAAGTATGCAAGTTATGGATTAGCCTTTGCTCACGTTGGAAAACAGTTTCCATTAGGAAGTCAGTGCCTCGTAAGGTGCAGAAGGATTTAACGTGTGTGCATTCATCTGGTGCTGTGCCAAATGGCTCTGAGGTGGGGTTGTGGGTGATTTCAGRAGGGAGGGAATTCATCATGCCAGCTTAGGGGCTGGCTAATGGGGTTCTTCCTGCCACCCTGGGTGCTGCTCATGGGAACACAAAAATTGAGACGCCGCATGTGTTGGTTAGAATGACTSCTCTAATGCAGGTGGTTTAGAAAACTTATGGGTGACATAAACGTGAGTCTTCCAGCATGAGGTGTCACAGCAAGGTGCAGCAAGGGTTTAATTCACAGAAAGTGAATCATTCCAATTTTTCTAATGGGTTTTCATATCCATATGAAGAAAAACAACTTGTTTTCCTGCATCTTTTAAAAGCAGCACACTTTACATAAAAACTATTGCCTTTTTCCTTGATCTATGTTTTTAAACATAATATTATGCCCAGAATCTGAGCCAAAAAGGTAATAAAGATACTGTCTTCTGGGACCAGGACAGCAATGAAACTTCCATTCTCATAACTCACCAACCCTGAGTACAGCTTATCAAATTTATTTGCCTGGAATATTTTACAAGTAAACAAAGGGAAACACGTTCCAGTGAAATAATGTTCAGTATTTTAATCTGATGTCTGCAYGAGGACAAGTTATCATGCATTTTCCTTAATTACTTACACTTATTCCTTGTTTCTTAAAATGTCTCCAGCACATTAGACAAGAATCTTCAAAGTATTATTGGAGTTGTGCCAAAGATCGTGTCACCTGCTTTGTTTGCTCCAGCAGAAGTCCAAAAGCTACAGAGAAGACAAATGACTAGAGTGAGGGGAAAATCTCATGAAAGGAAGTCTCCTGGTACATTAGCAAAGTTAGGAGCAAATAATTCTACTACAGAATCTCTCAAAGGCCTTAACCAGAGTAAATTCCTTGCTAGGTCCAGGAGAGGCTGGATGGTTGCTTGGTTAAAGTACAATTATAAAGCATTAYACATCTCAAGGTCTCAGGACTCTCAGAGTTACAAGGCAACCAGAAAAGTCTTCTTCTGCTAGGGTGTTTTGGTTTCTTAGCCAGCCCATAATTCTAGCATAAGGACTTTTCACTGGYGGAATGCCAGTACACAAGGAATACTGCTGAGTAAAGGTTGTGGACATCAATTATCTAGGCATTCAAGCCCTGAGTGTGACAAAGTTTAGACTCTTGTGGTGGAGCCAACACTTCTTCCCCTCCCAGACACATTGCAAAGCTGCCTACATCCAGCCCTGAGGGGAAATCAGGTGGTTCCCAAAGGCTTCCTGTTGGGAAAAGCAAGAAGCTGAAAGGTGAGAATTCAAGAGAAGTATTCATTGGCTGACAGGCCACTACCCTACTCAAAGAATCCCTATATTTGTCCCTTTCTGTCCCAAAAGAGAGGACTGCAAAATGGTAGAGGATTTTTAATGAGTTCTCACAGAARCACAGAAAAAAGGCTCTCTGCTTTGCTCTTGTTGAAAGGAGAGAGCCTTTGAACCACAGTCTAGCACTGCCTTTGCAATGGTTACCCCAGAAGATCTGGGAATGACTCTTGTTGGCCTAATCAGCATGGAAAATGCCATCCCTATATTCTTTTTTGGATAGAGGATAAAATAGAGTTACACTGCAGCAGTCAAAGCCTCCTTTCTAGACAAGAATATGATGTGGAACAGATCAGGCACTTTAAGGTCACTACACAAGGGAGACAAAAGTCATACTCTAGACTATACATACGTTTTATTACCTTGGCATTAACAAGTTGAACAATTTCCTCTGCTTATCAAACAGTGCCTCAGAGAGAGGCAACCCTGGTGACAACTTTCAAGCTGCCTATTCTGAGGTATGCACTTCAGCAGAATTTGTATTGTAGCAAGTACAAATTAAAAACAATGGCAAAAGTTTCAGACAGAAAACGCCCTCACTGTGAAGCAAGAAAAAAACCCCCAACTKGTTAGCATTCAGAACACAGCTCTTTAAGCTGATATTGATTGATTGATTCATTAGATGGATAGAAGTGCTATTAAGAGGGTGAGGGCTCCTGTTCACAAGGATAGGCACACTCAGCACAGCTTCAGAGCACATCTCGAAAGCAACCACCCAAATTAAAGACATCCCATCACAAGTAAATCCAATCACATAAGCTCCATACCCTTTCAGTTATCACTTCCATACTGTCCCACTAATTTCAGGGGCTCTTTTGAGAGAAAAGACTGAATTCCATCATGCGCCTTGACTTCACAGTGTGCCCTGGCTCAGACAATGTTTTGCTCAGACACAGAAGAGAGGAGGCATTTTCAGACCAGGTGTCAAGAGCTTTCAAATTACAGCAGTGCTTGGCCCATCTTTCCTCACTCATTTTAATCAAGGAGCTTCCAATTCAGATAACCCCTGCTGATCACAGCTCAGACTAATATTGTAAGAAAACCAGGAGAATGTTAGAACTGCAATGTAGATAGGTATGCTACTCACATGTGCTAATGTATGCACATCTCCTGAAACAGTCTGAAATTGCTTTGAGTTCATGATTTTTTTGCCAGCCCAGGCAGAGCTTCCACTGACTGCTACCAGGAACATTATTTGACTTGAAAGAGCAAGCGTGAATTTTGTGCATCTGCCCAGCGATGTGAAATCAATTCCGATACTGCCATTGAATGTAACTTATCTGAAAATTACTTTCTTGTGCTGTGGTTTTCCCTGTGAAACCCTGCAATGGTTGAGCTGATAATGTTGGATCTGAAGTCTCATGACTATTATGCAGTATTACTYTCCAGCTGGGAGACTTGGCAAGGCAACACATTGACATCTTCATGAACTTAGCACTTCACATCAAGGAGAGGATGTGAGCCTGTCAACTTGACACTCATAGTGCAATCTCTTTCAAATTGGCCCTTAGAAATCTTTACAATATGACTGCAAGCTCTTCACAGTCATATAAATAGGATACACTAGACTCAGCTGCCACAAAGAAAAAAAAAAGTCAAAGGGTACTAATCATGTCYTTTCCCTCAAATTAATATTGTCACATTTACTTATTTGTACTTGGAAGATGTTGGTGAAATGTCTCTTCCATCTGTTTTCGTGCATGATTACACCATTAGGAGGACTCTTTCGTTTTATCTTTACTGAAGCTGTCCTTCAATTAACACAGAATTTCTTTCTAGCTTGCCAGATATTTTTAAAGTTACAAATGTATGTCACACTAATATCTAATCCTYAAGAAATGCCTTCACCTCGTAAAATTAAACGGAGAACCATCTTAGGTTCGTTACAATGGCAGGATTAAGGGAAATGATCRGAGGTATTTAAAAAGTGTTTGACAGGGTTTTAAAGATGAACAGAAATTCTGAGCACTTCCTCCTACTTACCTAGTCTGCAGAGCTATGAAAGCAATTTTAAAAAGTGATTAAAGATAAAGCAACAACAAGAATTTGACGCTTAGAACCCACTTAGGCTCTCACAGTCCTTTATATTGACCTGGTATATTTTACCTGTTAATAAACTACAATTTAGCTTAGGGAGGAAAAAGGAAATTTTATGTTGCTCTCCTGATCCATGTTGCAGAAAATCTGAGAAAATATGGAAGCCTAGGCATCAAGAGGATTTGCCCTACAGGCAAAAACTATCTGCCAGATATTCCCTGCACCATCATCTGTTGATGCCAGAGAGATTTAAATTCCAGTACTTCACACTGCAAAARTATTGCACAAGGAGATAAATGCCTTTTGTTATTTTAGGGCTATTCAGATCCCCTACAATTTTACACTTTCGTACAAGCAATGTGAGTCAAATTCCTGTTTGCATAACAGGTATGTTTCCTTCCATGTGAGATGAGTGCACAACACAGCATATGGACTAACTGCAATTACAAAACTGCACAAGGGCCACTTCTGTGCACAATGCAGCAGCAAAAACCCACAGGATCAGAAATGGAGTGTAATCTTCATGCAAAATACAAACTTTGACAGCATTCCTGGCCACCTGAGACAGTTCCCTAGGGTCTCAGGTGTAAAACAGAAATTTGACATCAAACACCCAGCCATCCTTTCATTTAATTACTTCCTCTCATTTCATTAGCTCTGTGCTAGCTGAGTTGCATAAGCAATTCTACGGTGGGAGAAGGATCTGTAGCCATGGAAATATTTTTTCTCTGAAAGCATACTTGCTCACTTTGTGAAAAATGTATAATCCTTCCTGGCAAAGACGTGAGGATATTGGATGTTTGAAGTAAGCAGATTGAGCCCTGGGTGTAGCTTTCACATTGCAGCCCACAGTGCGGGACAAAAAGAAAAAAAAAACCCAAAAAACTCCTTGGTCCTGAGGGAATCTGGGTATGGCTCCTGTCTGAAGGCAGCCTTGCCTGACAGGTTTTCCTGGAGCAAAGGGGGTGCATCCTGCTCTTTCTCTGTGCTTGGCAAGCTTTAGGAACCAAGTCTCCATCACTGCTTTTCTGCCTCTTCCCTCTTGGAGGAGCTGACACCTGGAGGCGGATGAAGAGGAATCCCTCATTTCACTCATCCAAAATTCAAGGAGTAGTGTCTGCAGAATTCATGGAAATGGCACCTGCTGTCTTCCTGTGAGGAACAACCCAGTCCAGGGTGTGTGTCACTTAGTTCTGGGAATTTAAGTACAAAATAGAAGCTACTAGATTTTTAGATTTGAGTCAATTGTTTTCTCCTTTTTGCTAAYGGAAGAAAAAGCTAGTAAAGCTAATCCTTATTTCAATTATTTTCAAGAGGCAGCAAAACCCATGCTATATTTGATAATCTTATTGTTTGTGTTGGTAGATTGGCAGAAGAGCCTACAACATGAGTTACATGGCAATAAAGATGCAGGCTCCCACGAGACCTAGTTCTGCTCTAGAAATTAGAGGGTATATGCCTCTCCACCAGCAGCCTGGGGAAAAAAAAGCCTCAGTAATACTTCATCAGAATTTAACCAAAAAAAGCTTCATGTGTCCTATAGATTTTATTTTCTTTTTCTTACACAAATTGCATTCAGCTGCACTTGGCTGTTGATAGAGGGAATGGGACATCTCCTGCAGGGAAGCAATGACTCTACAGATCCCAGTCTATCAAACAGAYTTCAGACAGCCATAAATATTTCTGTTTTGTTTCAATCACTTCAGGTCTCACACAAAGTCAGTGATGAATTTATAGAATGAGGCATCTGTGACTTGCCAAAGTTTACTTTCACATGGCAGGCAACACAGACAAAATTAATTCCTGGCTATCATGACTGGATTACAGTAAAGTGCCATGTTAGGTTGAGCTCATCTAAATTCAAGTGTCCATTGAAAAGATCCAGTATTTTACATTCAAGAGCATTTGCTAAATTCTGGCCTTTTTGCAAAATCCAAGGAAGGGACAATTTATTATTTAAGCAAGCACTGCAGGAGCTCAGGAGTCAAACTGGCATCCTGGCTATTAATTACCCTCCAGGGTGACCAGCAGGGAAAACTGTCAGTATCAAACCATCTACAGCACACATGTCAGTGAGAGAAGAAGCGATGAATATCTGCCTGCTTACTGCTTCTGCTCAAATACCAATTTGAGAATTGAAGTGAGGACCCACTGTATTAACACCCAGTGTCCAGCAGTCAAGGGCTGTCAACAGCCACCCCTAAACTCAGAGGAGCTATTTTGGACCTGCAGAATGCACTCACACTCTCTTTACTTGTACATATTTTTTTTTCTTCTCCTTGGAAGACACTGTGGGAAAGGGATACTGCACACACAGGTCTTGTCCCAGCAAGGAGTCAATTTGTGTCCAAGGTGGGTGATTGGATCCCAGTTTACACAATGTAGGGAGCAAACAACATAGTCTGACTTCCACCARTTCTGTGGCATCCCCTGGCTCAGAGTCCTGGAGTACACATCCTGAACTGAATGCTTTCACTTAGACTGGAGTGGGAGGACAAAAGTCTGTGTCCACCTGCATGGAAACTACACCCTGGTTCATCACAAACCCTGGGCACTTGGGGTTCAGCCCAAAAAACCTGTGATTGTGCCAAGAAGCCACAGGCCAGTGCTAGGCAAGGACAAATCTTTCCTTCTTACAGACAGGAACCAACCAGGAACAAGGAACAGGAGAGACAGGACATGGGCTGGGATGTGAGCAGCATACTCTTGGGAACCATTTTAACTTCTTTGCTCCTATAGATCCCAGCAGGCTCACAGGGCTTCTGAGCAGGCTGCTGCGGGTGAGCTGTGATTTCCCCTCTGCTAGGTAAAAAATTGTTCAAGTAAACACAACTGCACAGTCAAAAAGGATTGAATATGAGTTAAACATATTACAAGTATGTTAGTTTTTAAACCTTTCTGAACAAACATTCAAGAGGCAACATGCTCTTCCCTTTAGCATAATTTTCTCCCACTATCCTTCAAGCCTTTGCCTTGCTGATGGGAATGCCATCACATGGTGCAACAGAACTCCTCATTTCCCCCACCTTTAACTCCTGAGGGTTTGCAGTTCTTCCTGCAAAGTGACACTACATTTTAAACAGGACTTGCTAAACCCTTGGCAGAAACAACAAATACTTTTTTGCCTCATGCAGAGATCATGAAAGTAGCAAGGGCTTCTGCCATTGCAGCACAGCACTGAATGGGCTGCTCTGCATTCTGTAACCTGGCACGCCTGCAGCAGATRCTCCTTTTGGGCAGAGAAAAACCTCTTGGTAATCTCTATCTTTTTAACTACTGAGTTTGCAATTTATTGACTACTGAGCTGGCAATTGGCTGAAAAAAATCCCACAGGAGCAACAGTGGGAAAGGGAAAAGTGGTGCAAGACAGAGCTGAATATGATGCCATGGGTGGTACTGTTTAAAACCACTCCTGTCTCTGCAAATCACTTATCCTTGAGTGTACATAGTTTCCTCCTCAGCAGAATTTTCCCCTGTATTCTTTATTCTGCTGCATAATATCAAAGTATCTGAATCTTGYGATAAGCACTACACACTTAGTACTAATCATGGTGGATTTTATCCCCTTGTTCTTTCTTGAACTTCTCTTAATTTCTCTACTTGTTTCTGATTGGATCAACTGTAATTGTTATATTGATTTAAATTTTTTTCTATCTGCAATTTATCAGCAGTATCTTTTCTATTTGCTCCTGCCTTTGACTGAAGGAACACTCTGAATGAATCAGAATTAGGTCTACTCACAGCTGAGCTGTGGAAACCTGCTGAGCCATTATAGCTAGAGCCCTGGATCTCAGAAACTGTCATAAATAAAAACCATTATGACWAGTACCTCATGCCATTTCTGACTGTGAACATATGGCAGCATACTTTGTATGGCCAGGAAAACAATAACTACTTTATGGACCTATCTGAATATTAAAACAAGGAGCTTTTCTCTGATGTTAGGCAAAGCCATCAGAGTTCCTAGTAATTGAATAGTATCATTTCTAAATTCTGCTTCAAACATTCAGCGCATCTCCCTCCTCTTGTCAGTGAACTGAAAAGRCAGATCCAGTGTGAAGGAGAATTTMTTTTCYGGCAGAAAAGCAGGCAACACAGTGAGTGCAGCTCTTGCATGTCTCTACAGGGCTGAGTGAAGTGCAGGAATCTTTGTTCCCTCTCTAAGGCAAGTTTATCTCAGGGAAAAAGTCCTCAAACCATGTGCAGAATAAGTGATGCAAGTAAAAGAAACAAGATATATCTGGGCAGCTTTGGAGATGGGAGCAAGCAGGAYGAAACAAAACAAGAGGGGAATCAGGGGAGTGGAGGGAATGGGGGTGTCCACAATGAAGCTTCGAGCACAGGAGTGAGATGGACATCTGCCTGCAGCCTTCTGCTGCCCTAGGTAACATGATCTCATAAAATCTTAATTCAAACTCATCAATTCCTATCTTAAAAACAAGTTGCAAGAGTCATGTCATCAGTACCATGGGAAAACTCATCATTGCTCTGCCTGTTTTTACATAGGAAAGTGCTCTTGTGTCAATGCTGTCTGCTCAAAGAACTATTTTCATGTCCTCCCTGCTTTAGTGTCCCCTCCTCTGGTAAATCTGTAGGTATCAGTCATATCCTCTCTCAGCRTTGGTTTTTTCCTGCCTGAAGAAATCACACTTTTGATTTCCTTTCATAAGACAGCCTGCTGAGACCGTTGTGCCCATCTCACTCGTTCCATCTTAAATTAATTTTTGTGGGATTATAGAAAGAGATGCACACGGTATTTCAGATACAGCCTTGTACACAGCATGGAAGTCACTACACTAAAGGAAGAATTTAATAACTTCTGACCCCAATGAGCTTTTTCATAACTATGTCTGCAGCTGACTAAAACACATGACCTGGCTCCCTTGCTGCTCCCAGTTCAAGCGCCAGTTAATGCCTGAAATTCTTGTTCATGGTCCCAAAGTGCATATCTTTGCATTTTGTACTATAATGTTCCATCACATTTAAATGGTTCCTGATCTCAAGGTCATCTAATTATTTCTATATAATATGGTAATTCACATTTTTATTGTTAATGTGTCCCACATCTGCACCACCAGAAAAAAAAAAGTGTTAATTCTCTCCCACTTTTTGGTACTGAGATCATTGATGAAAATATTAAATCATTATTATTATTATTTATTTATTTATTGGATTATTATGCCAGAATATGATAATTGTACTTTGCTAGACACTCCATAAGAGTTTTCTTTTCATCATGGCCTCTTGCCAGCTTTTTCTGGACTACCTTTCACCATCACTTCATAATTTTCCTAAGTTCATCCTGATTTAATTAAGTTACTGTAAGTTTATCTAATATTTTCCAACCTGGCACAACACAGACATTGTACAGAAGCTTGGAATATTGCTTACACATGTACTTTTTTTTTCCCTCCCTCTCAGCTATTTCATGCCCTGCAAATGGTGAGGAGTGAGTCAGGGCTGCGTAGCCTGCAATCCTACAGACGTGTTGGAGTTCCACCACCAGGAGGATGCAGCAGCCCAGGGGCAGGAGGCTGAGAAGACCAAAGCACCATTGTTCTCTGGGCAACCAGAGACTCAGGGCACCCACCAGGTTTGAAATTCAGTCTTCTCAGTGTCCCACATCATGAGGTTGTGAGGGAAATCTTGCCCTATTCCCTTCTCCCTCACAACAGACATCACTGCAAGAAGATRCCTTTGAACATTCCTTCCCTAAAATCAGTTTTTCCAGAAAGGACAAGAAATTAAGGAAATCAGCAGAAATAGGATTTCTCCTCATGCATACATATATATGCGTTTTTAAAGCATCTTTCTTATTTTACACAATAGAAATTCCAGAAACGTTATTTKTTAAAATTATTGGTCCAGCACCAATGCAGTAAAGTCCCAAATGCTGTACTGCTCTCAATTCCTTCAGTGCTTGCAGCCTCCTAAGAAGTCCAGACTATTGTAGGATCTATTCAAGAGGATAAAGTCATGTTAAATGCCTTTGCAGCCCTTCTTTCTTTTCTTTTTTTCTTAAGGAAATGTCAGAGCTAATACTTGCCCTTTGTGCTGTTTTCCTCTGGTATTACACAAATCCTGTGAGATTTTCCCATTTGACCTGATGACCACATACCTTACCCATGGCAATGAAAGGCGTATCCATGCATGAGTCAGAAACAAAACTGTTGAATGTCTTGGCCTTTCTGTAAATTATAGTAAATTTGTAAATAGTAGTAAATAATCTGTAAATTCACGCTCCTTTAGGCTTTTATCAAAATCTGTACTTGGAGAGCAGTGTGGATATGAAATGGAAAAGTAATGGGCTCAGCACTGCAAGTGCATCAGGAAAAAGCCCTTGCTGTATGCTGCTCATCCAGAGAACTACAGAGTTTGTGAGTGCTGATTTTCATTTGCCAAAACATTTAAGATTTATGGAGTCTTGTTTTATGCTCCTTTCATATTCCCACCCAGGACTCAGGCTTACTGGTATTCTCTATTGCAGCTAATGTTCTCTTATGTCAGAGCATGACATGAAAAACCTTTAAAAAGATGGCATAAAAAAGAGATTACTTTTTTGTTCAAGGCAGACTAGCAGGTTTTTTAGAGCCATTTGCAGCTGAGACTTTTGGAGTCTGGTGCCAATCTCACATTACTTTCACCACTGGGGACACGACTGACACTTTGCAAACATTCCCATATTCCTCTGTTACCCTTCCTGTCAAGGATGACTCAAAATAATACAAAGTACTTGAGCACATCCCAGCCATACTTGTTATGCCTCCAGCAAAAATTTGATCCAAACTGTGATAGGAAGTGTTTTTAATTGCCATGGGTTCAGGGAGTCTGGAAAGTCCTTTCCTCCTCTTTGTTTTATGGACAATGCAGTTTTTAGCATAATATAGGCTCTAACACAAGAAGTAACAGAGAAAGCAAGCTGAGATGGTGAACTTAATCTCAACATCAGTGCCTTTTTCATTTCATTCTTTATTAAAAAGGTCAGCAGTAATTAAGGTGCTTACTTATTTAAACACCTATAGATAAGGATGAATGATCTCTCAGAGCAGTGCCATGAACACTGAGATAAAGATAAGCTAGATGTTTTCCAAGTGGCTGGGTCTGATTAAATTTCTTTTAAAATACTTTTGTAGAACTAGCTAAAGTAGTCTCAGATTTTCTAGTGATTATCTTTGAGAATTTCTGAAAAATAAGTGGAGACCCAAAAGGCTGCAGAGCGATAGAAACAATGCTCCTGTACAGTAAGATAGAAAAAAGAATATTGCAGATAACACAATTTCAGCTCTTGAAGGAATAGTGAAAAAAAACCCAGTTGAAGAATGCATCGGCAATTAAAAGAAAAATAAGAAAGACTAGAAACAGCCAATAAGTAGTCACTAGGAACAAATGCTGTAAGACCAATTTAGTTGCTTTCCTTGGCAGGGTAAACAGCTTGCATTTAGAGAGGTGTTGCAATAAATATCAGATATCTTGACTTGAGTGAGGTTTCTGATGTTACCTCCTAGAACATACTCATAAGAAACCTAAGAAATGGAGTGTAAAAGAAACTAGAGAATGGAATCCAAAGTGTCCTGAAAAACATYCAGAGAGCATACATTGCCAGAGGAGAATCCCAAGCAACGCCTCTGTGTGGAGAGATGCRGTCTCTCCATGATTAGTGTCTGACCCAGATGATAAAATACAGGGTGTGTGTTAAATTGACAGGTTTGAAAATGTATTAGATAAGAGAAAAAGGCACAGTTTTACATTAATAAAGCCGACACATAAGGCAATCTTTCCCTTCCCCTTGGGGCTCGCAAGGACTGTGTGAGAATAGTGCATTTGGTTTTTGGCCAGCATGCTGCTGGGCAGGTACAGAACACTTTTAGAGAAGTAGAGAGTGACAAAAAGATTCCAGTTTTCTGCAAAAATTTGGGCTAGTTTGATTTAGGGAAAATGCTAAGAGGCAGCATAGAAGAGTGTTCGTCTGTGCAAAGAGCACTGTAAAAAGCTCTTACCCATGACAAAGGAAGACAGGAAAAAGCTAATGAACTTCAACTACAGCAAGAGTAGATATTAGGAAAAGCTTTCAGCAGTAAAGATACTTAATTATCTATGGAGTTTTTAGAAATTCCATCTTGAAAGATCTTTAGTAACAGATTCAGATAAGTTGTCCATTTAAAACTCCAATTTACCCATAGAAGATAAAAATCACTTTTCCTCTCTTACACTTTCTTGCTCCAGACTCCTTCCCTCAGTGCCCATTACATGCCCCATGTGTGCACCTCCTCTCCCCAGATGAAAGTTCTGCCCCACTTCCATAGCTCCTTCCTCCAGCAATTCCCACCAGCATCCTTTCCTTTACCCATCTATTGCAACCCCTTCAGCAGATTTTAAGTGCACCACAGTTTTCCTCCTGCTCCATTAACTCCCTTTCTTTAGCAGGCCTCTACATTTTCTTTCACCTCTATACAAGCTGTGTGTGCTTGACAAGGGATGAACCAGTCCCTGGGACATGCTTGATCAACCAGGACATGCCAAGCAACACCTGGCACCTCTAAATAGTCAGCAGTCCATCAAAATTCCCCCCAGCCTGGGTTAAACACCTGCTCTGAGCCACAGGGGTGGCTGTGATTGGGTCTGGCTAGTATGGGGATGGATTGCTTGAATTTCTGACTTCGCCTMAGTTTAGTTTGGAAAAGAACTTTAAGATCATCAAGTCCAGCTGCAAATGTAATATCAACAAGTCCCCCTCCAAACCATGTCCCTCAGTGCCACAGCAACACAGTGATGTAGCACTCTCCTGCAGACGAAACTCTATGCCAGTCGATCCCACTGTATTTCCTTCACCCTCCTCACTGTGATTGCAAGCAGAAGAGGTGATGGCGAGGCAGCAGACAAATGAGTTAGAGTTGGATCCCAGAGGGTTCCCTTGATTAAGTAATGGAAAATCATGCTTTGAAAAGCAAACTGCACTGCTACCCATGAAAGGGGCAGCAAAAACTCTTTAATTCCACAGCACTGGCTGAAGCTGCTCTGGGTCTGCCCAATGCATGCAGCTCTCCAATGAGCAAAGAGTCAGGCCTACTCATGATGCTCAAATGCAAGTTATCCCATCCTCATTGCTGCAAAGGAACAGGACAGACCCCATGCTCTTTGTTTATCAAGCAGATTTACTCAGCTAATGCACTTTATGTCCAGGTTTTACTACAGCTAAAACACTATTAGGGGAATATGGGCTTTTGTATTGGATTTCAGGACCAACACTTCCATACAGAATTTTCATTCATTGATTTCAGATGCCTGCACTGAGATTGCCAGGCTTGAATGTTTGGAAGGACTGAATTTTAGTAATTACCTGTTATTTTCAATAAAATCTATCCCAAACATGCCTGAAGCTTCAGCGCCAAGTTGAATACTTCTAATTAATACAAAGTATTTTAAACACATGTTCTTTCCTGTCAGTACTGCCTCAGTTCCAATACATGCCTCCAGTGTTTCTAAGTTTTACAGGTACAAGGCATACGCTGAAAAATCCTGTGAACGTTTCACTAAACATTGCACATTTTAATTAAATAAAACGTGGTTGCCAGTCAGTTTAATTTATTTTTTAAAGAAACAAATAAGACTTATTTGAGCCTCAAAATTTCAGGCCCAGGTCTTGAACTTATCATCATCTATTTCAGAAGTTTGTGCTTTTTGCCTATGGCATACTTCRTTTTGACATGTCCATCATTTTTCAAATGGATGTGTGCTGCTATCCAAAATCCATTACTTGTGCTATGAATTGAATAAYGCTCTATTATTTACTTCTGGCATAGTATAATCAGACACATGCATCTTTGTTGGCTTTGTTACTGCCTTTCACTTCCCAATGAAGGAGCCTGAATACGTTAACATTTTAATGAATTGGTAACAGTAATGGGTKCTTAGAGTATAGATTGCTTTTGTAAAGTGCTACTGTATTGAGAAGTGCCTTGAAGTGTTGGCCAACGTTTACCAAGCAGTTAAGAAAGCATGATTTATTTTGGACTAGTTTTATTAGGCAGTTATTGATAGCTTTATAATGAATGATCTGTATGCAAGGAAAAGCATTCGATTGCTTCTTTCAAACCATTCTTGACATGCAGCGTAGCCAAAATAAACAACCTCCTTTCAGAGACTGCTTAAATCACAGAAGAAATCCCTACCAGCACTCAAAGAAGGTTCTTTTTTCCCTCTCTAAAGGCAATTATTGTTCAGACATATTAAAAAATTCTGGGTATTTTTCACTCAAATGTCCGTGACTCAAAATTATACTGCACATGTTGTGAAGGGGGTAATATCTCTTCCTCTGTCTTCTTTTCTCATGAGTGTAGCACACTGTAGCAAGATAAAACCTACACAAACACACTCTCTTCATACAAAGAATGCAGTGGTTCAAGCTGCAATGAATCTACATTTTTGTTTCTAGCAGTGGTAATCCTCCATTCCATGTTTCCACACTATTCAAAGCCAAAGTAAAACCATATTTGAGACTGAATTTTAATTAAAAGCTAACTAGAAAGTGATTTTAGTCTCAACAAATGCAAAAAAAAAAAAAGTAAAAGAGAAAAAAAGGAAAAGAAGGAAAAATAAACCTATGGTATCTACCTACCTGCTCTCACCCCAGTAGCTGCTGTCACCTACTAGAAAATTATTAACCACAGATTTATTCAAATTCATATTTTGAACAACATCTAAGCATGTTTGTGAAATGCATCACCAAGAAGCCATCTGTGCATTTTCAATGATACCATTTATATTTCATAAAACCAAGCAGCTGTTTTGCTGTGATTTTTCTGAGCCTTTAAAATTGGCTTTCAAGACCCCCAAAGCCGCTGAGGTTATAGAACATAAACCACAAGGCATCTATTTCTAAGTGTGCCTGGAAGGGTGATGATGAGAAAAACTTACAAGATGCAGAGAGAAAATTCTTAGTGCTTTATAATCTCTATTAGAATGAAAAGTAATTGTCAGGATTATTTTGACCCTCCAGCCTAATTGCCCAAATTCTCTTCTTTTATTAGACAGAGTTTGAGACTAAAGGTGGGAATGCAAACCTGAACTCCTGATAAGGAAAACAGTCAGACAATATGTTAAAAGCAATTATTGTGTCTAATTCCATCAGAGTGAAAAGCTTAAGTTAATGCTGAGCCTGTATAATATGGGTAAATAATTGGGAGAAGGAGCATTTTATCAACAGAGTAATGCATTTCTAAGCACAGATGAGTTACATTTACTGGAGAGTAACTAATATTTATGTTGGAGGCAGAAAGAGAGTGAGTCACTGCTCTTTATCTGACAATTTGTTCACTGCTTCTGCCTGAACCAAAATAGTCATATTGATTGAAATGGTAACACTTACCTCAGTACAGGCAAGTATAACATACACTAAATTAAAGACTATATTCAGTGATTAGCTACTTTTTACCTAAATACATTCCCCTTTGTTACAGAAGAGAAGCTTTCCAGTATTTTTATTGTTGTAGCTTCACAGGACACCATAGGGATGCAGCTTTTTAGAGATTAGATATAGATAGGAAGATTAGGAGGAATAAAGAGGAATTGTAGCTTCTGGTAAAATCTCAAAGCCACAGAACAACTCCAGTTRGAAGAGAGCTGGAACACATTTAGCCTAAACTCTTGCTCAAAGCAGGATCAGTCCTGAATTCTGAGCAGGTTGCTCAGGGCTTTGACCAGTCAGAGCTTGAAAGCCTCCAAGGATGGAGTCACTGGGACCCCTCTGTGCAGCCCTTACAGATTTTTGGTCCACATTTACAGGGAAAATAATCCCGCCCTAACCATGTTGGCCGCCTCCCCATAACTTTCTCCAGTTCACTGATGCCTGGCAGGCCCCAGTTTGGGTGCAGTACTCTAGACAGGGTCTAAAAAGTGATAATTCCAACCTCTTTCTCCATCAAATGGTCAAAAATTTCTTCTGGCTCCTGATTCTACAGCAAAAGTTCCATTGACTTGAATGAGGGAAAATTTCACCCTGCCCTCTCATAATTTTGGGCCTAATCCTAGTGTCACCATGATGTTTTCTGAAAAATCCTGTTTGCCCAGGTTTTTCTCCTGGGAAGCTGAGAAGCCTCAGAGAGGAATGAAAACAATAATTATCTGATTGCTGCTCCAGTGTTTGCTGCCTTGGGATGCGGTCTGGACATTGTTTACCAACAGGTGAATGTTAGATTGGTTCCATGTGAATTGTTTTTCTTAATGGCCAATGACAGCCAGCTGTGTTGGACTCTCTGAGTCAGTTACAGGTTTTTATTATTCATTCTTGTTAAGCTTTCTGATATATCCTTTCTCTTTCTTTAGTATTGTTTTAGTATAGCATTCTTTAATATACCATAATATAATATCATAAAATGATAAATCAGCCTTCTGAGAACATGGAGTCAAATTCTCATCTCTCACCTCATCCTGGGGACCTCACAAACACCACATCCTAGCTGGATTAGACTGTGCCAGGTGTATRTGGAGGTTATGCTCTCCCCAAAAAACGGCTGAGGCAGAGCCAGCTCAGCTGAAAATAGGCAAGCAGGTTAGAGTCCCTCGGGGCATGGCTCAGGGAACTTTGCCACCAGTTCCAGCACTCTCACTGCAATCACAATTTGGCAAGGTGTATCAGTAACCCTGAAGTGAGAGAATGCTCACCTTAAACCTTTCAGAAGTACTTTGTCATTTCCTTAGTCTCATACAATGCCTAGAATGGGAGCAATACCCAGGGGCTGTACAATAACACTTAAACAATGAGGTTTATTATCTGCTTGTCTTAATTAAATGCTGCTATTTTCTTCCCCAGAGGAAGAAAGTTTTTCTTGCATTAAACAATTTAGTTTGAAGTAAATGGGCCTCTAAAAGATATATTGTTTACTCTGATTTGATTTACTCTGCACAGAAGATTCCTGTTCATGACTATTAATGTGACTTAGCCCAATCAGATACGTTTCATTTGTGTCCTACTTCAAATCTTTAGTTTCTCCCATATGTCAAAAATGTTGGGGCTGCTGAATTATAAAGCCTTGTTGCTATGGCAATTAGCTCCATTACCTAGGTGACAGTGCTGGCATAATGTCACCACTAAAGCAATATAAATCCTGAAATATTTTTAGTGTCTATTGCAGATGAACCACAGGAAAAACAACCACTTATCAATGAGCCAAAATACCCATAGGTAATGGGAAGGAAAGTGAAGCTTGACCACTGTCTGTGCTACCTGGAGAAGTGCAGGTAGAGAGCAGACTGGACAAGTGGATCTCCTACATGCAGTAACACTACAAGAGAATGACAAGGAATAACAAAGAAAATCCCACAGAGAATAATAATAAAAAAAAGAAAAAAAAAAATCTTCCTTGTTTGGGCAACTGCTGAATACACTATGCCTCTCAACTCCCACCACATTGCCCTCTCCTAATTCTCTGGGGTAATAGGAAGGCATGTGCTGTAGCTGCATGAATTTGCATATTTTAAGCCTTTGTATTATTTATTATACAATATTTAGTCACACTTTGAAATCTCATTTGGGGTTAGAGTCTCATTGTATTGGGAACTGTACAAATGAAAGCAGTGCTCGATAGCCTCTGCCCTCCCAGAGCTGACAGGCTTGCAAAGGGTTCAGGTGATGGTGAGGCAAAAAGCAGCTACTGCCATTTTCCTGCTTATCTACAATTTATGAAAGCTTTTATCTTCTAGCCTCTAGTCACACCAATTCATACAGCCCACAGTACAAGTGAAGCCCACAGGTAGCAAATTTGGCAGTGATTAAAAGGACAATGATGGCAACATCTGTTATGTTTTGGGTTTTTTTCTCCTCTCTCAGCTTTGCCTCAGGTTTCTGGGGCACGCTGAAGTGTGCTGGTATTGGCTGCACAGTCAGCATCCAATTGCACCTGCTTTGACCAGGGAATCTGCATAAAACGTGACAGGATTTTAATCCGAGAAAGAAGTAGGAGAAAAAGTCCATGGTGTGGAAACCTGCCAGGAAATCATTCTTTAGGGGAACACCCATAGCCACGTTAGAACAGATGAAGGATTTCATCAATCTTTAAGCATTCAGACAGAACAACAAAAATGTTATTTTCACTATCACATACACAAGGCTCTTCTCCTCCCCCCTGCCAAGATAGTGTGTAAGCAACTAAATACACCTGAGCAAAGAATATGCATCAAATAACAACGGGAAGAATTCTCTTCACTTTTGCTGCTCTCAAAATGAATCAATTTTTAGTTTATTTATTATTTAGAATTATGAGGCTATGCTTAGAGCAAGTAGTCCTTGATCCATAAATCATTGCCATACCATTAATTATCAACACACTGCTTGCTGACTTGGTTAGTCATATAAATCACACGGCACCCTGAGCAGGCAAATGATAGTTGCTAAACTTTACATTTGTTCCTTTTGTGCCACTTTCCCCACTTGCTCCTCTGCTGGACTTTGTCAAAAACACTGCATCCCACTTTCAGCAGCCTCTCTTTGTTTATCCCTTCTCCCCAAGTATTCATTGGTACGAATCACATTTGCARCAAACTTCTGAACTTGCCTAGTTCAGGATGTAGCTCATGGTYTCTGCCTGAGCAGCTGCCATTGAGAAGCTGAAAAAACCCATATTAATAAGGCCATTTTGGAAGGAAACAAAAAGTAAGGAGCTTCTCTGATGAAGATGCAGACTGACTTCCCAGCTGTAGGGTCTGTACTGCCTGTACTCCAAACTGTCAACAAACCACCAGGAGAGTCCTGCATGTGGGCTCACTTCTGACATGGTCAAAGGTCACATCAGTAATTTCTCTCTCTCAGGGATTAATATTTCATAYTGGTCCTCTGCTGGGAGATTCAAGTAAATTAACACTGATGATGTGCCCTTTTACTTGCTGGTCTGTGGACTTCATTAGGGCTGGAGAAGAACAMTGTTTACTACAGAAGCCACAGCAAACATCTCTTTTACAAACCTGCCCATGCATTATTTCTTGCATTTGATCCCACACTGACACTTTGCTCTCTGAACATTCACTTCCCTCATATTTTTTTTTCCCTGACAATGAACACAGATGACAGCATCAGAAACCCACAAGGCTGTGGATCCAGGTCTGCAGTTTTGCAGCACAGTTCCAGAGGTGAGACGTGTCACACACAAGGCCAACCCTCTGCATATGTTGGGAGCTTACAGAGTTTTGGCTTTCTAAGAACTACTGAGGAATAAAACAGGCATTATCATTTGCAGCTGAGAAAAGGGGAATATTAAAGCTCATTTATGAACAGTCACAATACCCAGCTGAAGCTTAGCAAATGTAATGGAAGTTTGCTTCATCTACCTGCTCAGTTGACAATTTTCTTAGACACCCTTCAAAAGCCCTACTGCATTTTGGGCACATTACTGTTTGTACAGGAAGTGACAGAGTTCCTAKTCTCATGCCCCAAGTTGTGTGCACAGTATCTTTTGATTAATTCTGTGTAAAATCCCTGTTTTGGACTTATGACAGCCTTCACCAGATTCCATTCTGCCAGACAGAGCCAAATGCCCAAGCTGGACTTTTATACAATACATAGAGAAGGACTTTGTCTTTCTTATCAAGGTCTTCTGTTCCAAGGAAGCATCTTTGGCCTGGGTGCTTAATTATGGCACTCAGTTCCAAGAGTGCAGCCCTGAGACAAATATTGAATGACGGCATACRTGGCAAATAAAGTGAAGGTCTCAGCATGTGATAACAAAAAGAAAACAACCCAAACCTTTTCCACTTCACAGGAAAACATGCAGAAACATCCAGCAGGAGCTACTGAGCCAAGAATAAGGGATGAGGTCCTTCCAAGACATCGCAGATTGCAACCTTGATCCCGAGAGAGCTGAGCAGCCTTCTCTGCCAGCATCTCCATGTGCTCTGTGAGTCAGAAGCTTTCAGATGAAAACGCTCACACTACACCTAAGGATCATTTAGCAAATGAATAACACTCAGCTACCTTAGGTGCAACCCACAGGAGCATGTTATGTTGTGCAGCAGTTTACTTTATGAGCTGAAAATTACAACTGATAATACTGTCTAGCTCCTGTCATGAGAAAGACATTGAAATCGCTGACCTTCCACAGAAGATAATCTCAATTCATTCAAAACAGTAACATGCCATAAAAAACCAGCATGCACCARTGGTGCCTGTGTTACAGAAATAAGTATAACCAGTTCTATACCCTGTAATTTATRCATAATAGCCATAATACACCATCAAGACAAAAATTCAGCCTGAGCGTGCAAAAATGGGAGTGAAGATATTACCCTGTAGTGGGGTAAAAACATTTCTCAAKACAAAGTTTTAAAAACATTACTCACTTGTTTTCAGCAATATTAAGATGAGGCAATCTTTTAGCTTGTCCTTAGAGATRTCATAATTTGAGCTCAGCAGTTATCATTTGAGCACAGGTACCAGCTACCAAAAGCTATGGGCTACAATCTTATAGGCTTGCTTTATTTATTTTAAACTTGTGTGAATGTTGGAGAGAGAGACACTGGGAAATGTGGTGGTATAAACTTCTTATGAGTTATTGCTGATGTTCAAAGATGCCAAATTAACTAATTTCCACTTCCTTTAAAGAAAGGGTCTCAAAAACTGGAATAGTGCAAACAGTATGGCATCTGGTGTCAATGGAGAGAAAGTGTAAAATGTTTGCAATACCAACAGAAAGTTCTTTAAACCCACACTTCATGTTGCCCTCAGTAATCAGTATTACTGTCAGCTGTATCAGTGCTCAAGGCTCTTCAGAAAACTGCAGCTTGGGCTATGAAGGACATACACACACAAGCCCATTACCCTAAAAAGCACATTCCTGCCAATAGCACTTATATTTTCAGCTATTGCTATTTAATTTCTTAATTGAAGAAAAGGATTTTTCTTTAGTTAGTAGTCGTACAGGTCAGTTTATGACAAGCTAGAAACACACAGATGTCTTACTTAAGGTACAAACTAAATGTTACAAAAATCCCATTTTCAACAAGAGAGTTAGGATTAAATACTTCTGTTGATAATTACCCAATTCACAGTAAGTGGTCATCTCTTCAGTGACCATATTTTTGATCTGTGCAAGTTGCTCTGCTAAGGACTGAGCTGGGAAGAAAAAACCCAGAATGGGACATAACCCAAAAAATCCTCTTTTCCCTTCTCTTCCCTATGCTGCTGTCCAGCAGTGTGCTTGTAGAAGAAGGGCTACTTTTAAAGGGAAGTAAAGGGCTTCCTTGTCAGCTTGTTTAAGGAAAAAAAAAAACAACAAAACAGCCATCTCTCCCTCCCTCTGTTTCTTCCTCTCTTTTTTCATTTATAGCCCTCCTGTATGGTACAAATTGTATATCTGCTTGTGCTTCCCCACTGCCTCATTGTTGCACCAATTGTAAAGGGGTGAAAAGAAGAGACTGTTTATTCTATTCTAGCCATAATCTTCCACAAATCTCAACTCTTTCTGCTRCAAAGATCTGCCTTGGTTTCCAAGCACTTCACTCAATACTGTCTGTATACATCCAAGGACAAAAACGTTTTTTACTCAAAAGTGGCCTTGTATGACTCTCAAGCTGCTGAGAGAGTTTGGCTACACAGGAGATTAGTTTTCTTGCTGAGGAAKGTCCTATTAGGACAGCCATATTATTCCTGTCTTTTTAGAAAGTAGACAAGCAAGAGGCAAGGAATAGATTGCCAACTATGCTTAAAGACAATGAAACATTCAATGTATTGACAGGGATCTCTGGAGGAGAGCACTGCTGTGCACTCACAAAGTGTTCTCACTGGTCCTCTCACCTACAMCACCTGCAAGGGTTTTTAATAACCTAAGACCCAACCTCAACAGATGATTTTTTCAAAAAAAAATATTTCRGATAGCAATCTGCCTAACTCACACCAACATCTTTTCACACTACAAGCAGCCTAAATGACTTGGAGTACAGCTACTGAATTTTGTTTTGGGCATACTGAATTTTCATGAAACTCTATCCAAGAACACCAGGACTGGCAGAAAGCAGCAGGAACTCAAGGCCACGCTTGTTTTGGAGAGGGTCTTCAAGTTCTGGATGTAGCTCTGAGCATTCTGCACATGCACAACTCATGCAGGGAAATATTTGACTTTCTTCTGGGAAAAAGGCAACTATTCTTCTGATGCTACAAAACAAAAAGGGGAGGCTTGACCAATATTTGGGTTTGACCTTTAAAGAGGAGTAACACTTGGGTTTAGCTCACCAGTGTCCAGAAAGGCTGTCCTGCAGAGCAGCTGAGGATCTCATCTCACAGAAAAACTCAAAATCTGTGGAAGGAAACAGACCAGGAAGAATATTATGATGACTGGAATAAAAAAAAGCATGAAGGCCAACAAAACAAGACAAATGTCATCTGAAAAGACAAGTCTATTATTTTAATGTCATGTTCACCCTCATTTTGAGGAGTGGAAAATTAGTGGTCAGAGCTTGTGCATCAGTAAAAATCAGAATATTGGTGGCACTCCAAGTCCAAATGTTTTAGCTACCTTTTTTCTGCTCAGTGCAAATTTTTTCAATGGACATTTTTAAGCACTCATTTTTCTATCTTCTGCCAGTCTGGGATAGTTAAAAATAAAGTATAAAAGGAGGAGAAAAAAAAAAGGTGAGATTGAGAAAGTCTTGGTAAGTTTTGCTGGAATAACTGAGCCTTGCTCATCAACTGATGCTCAAACATCTGAGCACTTGATGGCTTCTCAATACATTAAAATACCTCAAGAGCAGTTCTTTTGTTACAGTATGGATGCATAACATTTATTGCTTCTCCAGAAACACYCTGCTTAAGTTGTCTGACTGATCTTTAAGCACTTACAAAGAAAAAAGGGTCCACTAATGCAATTTCACTGTCATTGTCTTCAGAGCTATTGAGCTGTAAACCCYGCGTGTGAGGCAACTGATGTGTGAACACCTCATCTGGAAACCTATTTTAAAGGAAAATATTTCAGGAGGTAAATTTAGTTAAAATGTATGTAATTAGAACATGAAAGGGCAACTTATTTCATGGAGGACATGAGATGCTTGATACAGTACTGGTATAYGGTAAACTCAATTTCTTTTCCGTATTTGGTCTTCACAGATGTAAAAACCTATACAGACATGTTGACAATGCTGTATATACTTCATGAGAAAATTGAATTTCTCCTTAAATTATACTGTGAATTACTCAGCTCCCTCTGCATGACATAAAAAAAAAAGAAAATCAACCCCTGAATACCAAGTTTTTTTGCATAATTGTGAAGTCCACAAGAATTACTGTTACATTTTTATAACTTGGATCCACTGTGATTTTTGAATGTAATTGAAATAATTCATTGTTCACTTGCAACGTCAATACTTTGCTGTTCTGCACAAGAAGTTATGAGCTATCACAAAGTTCTGAAATCCACTCAGTACGCATTTTCAGCAACATAAAGTGGTTTTTCTTGTCATTTATTTTTATTTCAGTTAGTCTATAAAATTCAATATGCTTGATATTAAAGAGGAAGATGGATAAAACAGTTGATTCACTGCATTTGCCACTGGCATAGTGGAAATTACAGAAAAAACTTTGCATCAGCATTCTTTGATGTATTAGCTGATCATCAGTATTCAATTATTTTAAAGAGGATTTGTGAATTGTAAGCTAGTAGTAGTAAAAAAAAAAGATGACAAAATAGTAAAAAAAAAAGGCTTTAGAGAGCATAAAATTAAAAGAGAAAAAGAGAATATAGTCTGAGCAAACAGCTGGAAAAAATCCTGCACACCGAATATCTGCATTCGTCAGTGACACAACTTGCTTTAGATCATTTGGTTATCTAAATATTTGACAGCATTCAGTCTTGAGTAAATATTCTAGAATTTAAAAATACATTCAATAAGAAAGAAAACATCCTAAGAAAGTGATCATTCAGGACATTGTCAATATTAACAGAGACAGCACTGGGCTGGTCATCAGCCACAAAGTCTTCACCAGTCAGTGTGAAACCAGAGAGATTTGTCTTATTCCACCCAAAACTGTGTCTGCAGTGATGTACTGATAACCTTCAGCTGCACCTTACCTCAGACGCACTGTGCTCCCCAAAGCACTTCTCAATTTCCCTAAGCTGCCCAAATAAGACACAGGGAACACAATAAAACCAGGCTGGAATGCCCCTGCTTCCCCAGACTGATTCAATTTATCTCCTTTGCCAGATTTTCTTCTCGCTAAATCCCTGCTCCCCCCTGCCAAATGCTGGTGAATTTCCTACAAACTCTCTACCTTTAATAAATTAAGCAAGATGTCATGGGATATGCTGTCATCACTATTCACAGAAAGGAGGGGGTTGTAGAAACTCTAGGAAGGATATACAAACTAGTTACATTCAGAAAAGAGAGATGCATAAAGAAAAGACCATGACAGTACTACTCAGGGGAGTTCCTTCACTGGGTGCTGGCTCCTTTTGTATTTAGCAGCTCCATGAAAGTGTCCAATTTCCCTGGAACACTCCTGTGACTGCCCATTTTCTAGAATACCAGGAGGAGGAAGAGTGCTACAAACTTAATTTCTTACAAAAAATGCAGAAACTTTTAAAATAGGGCCATAAATCCATTTTTTCTCACACATTTTTCTTTAGCATAAATGCTATCTAAAGCAGAATAATTAAATAATGAAAATAAGAACATAATGAAGAATGGTTATCTTCTTTGGGGTTTTAAGAGCTATTCTTAGAGGGGAAAAGGGGTTTTGACATTCTTTTTAGGGGGTGGGGTGGTCTTGGTTTTTTTTTTACTACATTAGTGTTAAACATCCCAAGAAACTGTAGAGGAAGTGATAAGTTAAAAAACCCAAATCAACAAAAAACCAACTAGTAAGAATTATCAAATCAGGTAGTAAATGTTAATTTAAGACAAGCTATAATATGGTTAAATTAGTGTTAAAAATTTGGAATGGACAGATAAAATTCATCAGTCTTCTATCAGAGTTCACCTTTTTTTCCTCCCCCCTTTACTACTCCAGCTGCAGGCTGTCCGGCAGGTTTGAGACATAACTTTCCTTAAATAATTATTCTTTCTCCCAGTCACGCTGCTCCTCAGGTCTTGCTTTGCAGTGTGAAAATGGAAAGCATTTTTACTCTCCTACTAAAGACTTCTCCATTTCCACAAGCCCTTTTTTTCCTTTTCCCTTTCCTTCCCCTTTTCCATCATGAATGCCTGAGTGTTTTTAACGAACGCTCCTAACGAGCTTCACGCGATACTCCAACACCGCAGGTTGGAAAAGCTTCTCCTGACACATCCTCCAGTCACATTTGTCATTTTTGCACTCAGTTCAGCGTTATTAGGGCATGACAATCCTGTGGCCACCCAAAGGACGGGTAACTGGTGTGCCTGAGCTGYGTTCCAAGCAGCACAGACACGCGTTTGACTCGATGGCGGAACCAACTGCAGAGYGGGAGGCTCCTTCTCTCCTGCAGCAAGGCATCACTGCCTGATGACTGGCAGCAGAACAATACCCAGCACAAGCAGCTTCCGAGTGAAGTTACTAATTAGTGCAGATGTTGTGAAGGTAAGAAGCCATCAGAACTTGGCAGGGATAACTTTGTCATTAAGTTGCTCCATCTCTGAGTGACAAAATGATTTGTAGATGACTGTGCTGTGTTCTCTGCCTTTCGTTCTCACACTCCAGCACTAGGAACAGGAGTGTAATTTGGGATATTTTCCCTCTCAACTGTGCTTCTTTCTGGTCGCCTGTCATCTTCCAGCAAGGATGGGAGTAAGAGGTTTGGATGTCAGCTCTGTTCAAACATTGTGAAATGCAGCAGAAATGGAGCTCTTAATGACAGAGATAGAGCACAGAGCAAGGAGACGTGAAAACACAGCTCAGCTGGAAGTCTGGAGCTATCTTAAGGAGACAAGTCATCAAGAGTGGAGCAGAACCTTATCCTAACCTCATTCTCTTAATAAAGCCCAGTGACATGGCATAAGGCGTTTTCAAGTCCTAATCTTTCAGTTTGGCTTGGTTGGGGGTGGAAGTGCACTGTCACTGTGGCAGAGGCAGGCTGTATAGAAGACAACAGAGCAGTCAGAGATCAATGTCACAAAAGTTTCAAAATGAAAAGCTCCCCTGAACTGGGTGAAAATATTTCAGGAAAATGCGGAGGCAAGCACAGGAAAGTATTCTCCAAATGAAGCCTTCTCACACCTGAAATTCAAGGATCTCCTGTGAATGCAGACACAAGCCACTGCTCCTGCTTCAAAATGAGCTGCAAATATCTCTGAGACAGCCACCATCCCTTCTGATGCGAGCATCGTGCTTGTCATTAAACTCTGCTGCCAAAACTTCTGGCTGACTGGTGAGCACAGCTACACTGGCACTGTGCACACACTGACAAGACACAGCATCTCATGTGCAGGGAAGCAAATGTTACAGTCCTGAGCAACAGGTCATTCAGGACAATGAGAGCCACAGGACAGAGTCGTGAACTACTCATACCACGACTAAAAGGGACAAATAAAGTGTTGGTGATGTCAATATTCCAAAAGTACTACTTAAAAAAACSCAGTTTTTCCTCAGTGTGAAATTAAAGAGACACACCAGGCAATACTCTGCTCATACAATTATGCAATGTGCAGAATGAGGGATGTTTACATCCACAGCACCCCTCCTAGGGCCAGTTTCCACCAGCACACTTGCACAGTTTCGCTGYTGTCACACTCTCGTTAGCCCCGAATGGCCGTTCCTGCTCTCTTGGTGTCTATGATTAATTAGTCTGCTTTGAAAAGCAAGCTGCTCTGTGCCAGAAAACTCWGAAGCTGTGCACTAAACACACAGGGACACAGCTAGGCCCCCAGTCTTCAGCTGAATCAGGATTTCTCAGAGGCTCTGACAGCTATTTTGCCATATCCACATGACAACGCGGGTCCATGTGCCAGCACAGACCTGGCTGCTGCCACTACACAGCCACTGTTTCCTTCTGTACAGAAGAAGGGCTTCCACCATTATTCTATGGCTCATCCAACTACACAGACCCTGGAAATAAACATAGGCATCATCAGCAGCAGCCTGATTTTAAGATGTGTTAAAAACGTGCAGCTCTCAGAGTCACTATACAGAAAAGGCAGACTTCTTTCTTGGTGCCTAGCACCTAAGTACCTAAATATGGATATTTTTTGATTAATTACCTGTCAAAACCCCATGGATTTGCCATATTATTCATCCAGCTACATTGTAAGAGATCTCTTTCATATCTTTTAAATGCAGATCTAGGCTCAGGTGCATATGTTGATCCCTAAAGAGCCATTTCTGTATCAGATGATTCACTTTCTGCATATGATAAGGTACAATAAAAGCAGTCACCAATAAACCACACCCCCTCACATTTTGCCTTGTGTAATTGCTACATTTAAGAGCTTTGCACATGAAAAGCTACTGGTAACTTTTTTCCGCCCAGGTGCAGCCTCTGTTGTTCTGCAGGTGCATGTAAAGATTAGCAAAACATTGCTTGTTTTAGGTTTGCTTGGATTCAAATACCACAGAGGAACCCTTTTTCCTGTCCTAATTGATGGTGTGGGACTTTAGACAGCGGAAGAACAAAACCCTCTGTGGTCTGTGTATAGCAGGCACCAAAAAAAATAATTGGCAACAAGCTTAACTGGAGGCTAAAGGTAAACCACAAATGAGTGGAAAATCCAGCGTTGCCCAGAAGAGTTTTTTTGTCACTATTGGGATTTTTTTTGCYGTGACTGTAATCTCTTACAAATAAAGCCATTTACCAGCAACACATCAAAAAGGCATTATCAGAAAAATCAGCCAGGTAGACTACTTCAGCTAGAGCAGTGCATGCAAGGCTGCCCTTCTTGAAGGCTCAGATTTATGAGGCAGAAACATTGCTCCAGGTGGTTTGCAAGAATAGGTACAGGGGGTGGAGATTCCAGAGAGGAGGGTGTTGTGGTTAAAGGTTGTAAAGCTGTGTTTACACCGTGCTCCTCGATAGCTGTAAAATTAACTTAGATATTTCAAGAAAGGACAAGCACAAAACTGTCAGCACTGCGGAGACAAGGGGGGAAAAAAACCATCTTTTTTTTTTCCTACAGTAAAATTTCTGTCAAAATGGAAAATGGGATTTATGTAGAGGTATCAGAAAGTTAAAGTTTCATCTGCAGAGAGTTCAATTTAGAAGCTGACTGTGAGAGAGGGGGAGAGGACAAGGCGTAGGAAATTTAACATGCTTCCCAGGCACATGCTGTGACAGTATGATTCTCACCTCCTAAAGCCCATGAATCAAAGGTATTGAAGATTCAAGCATTTTTCTCCTGGCAGTGGGTGGCCTCATCCCAAAATCCAGCTGCCTTTCTGTATGAGACAGCTGAAATCATCTTCACATAGAYGCTAGATTTATGTTATTATGCAGATCATATCAAACATATATGCTCTGCTGAGCTTTCTCACAGTATAATTGCCTCCTTCTCCAAGCTAAGCACATGTCCCATCACAAAAGATCCAAACAGGTCTTTAGGCATACCCTCAAAAATTAACCAAGTTATAAAGGGATTATAAACAGCTGTTTTCTCTTTCTTTTCACTCTTCCCCACTGATTTCCATCTACTTCAGATTTTTTCAGCGCTGACCTGGAGCTCAGCTCTTTTCAGAAGCAGAAGTGGAGTGCTAAGCTGAAAAGATCTCACAAGTACCTACTTGATTATTTGAGAGTCAGGGCCACAGAGTGACCACACAAGCTGCCAATGTGGCTGGGAGCAGCAGACCATGCARTCAGACCCCTTGTCCTCAACACTGACCAAAACAGGCCCTTTTAGGCAAAACATCCTCACAGGCAGTTGCACAAGAACATCGAATCTCATCAAACCTCTCAGTTTGAGCCAAGGGGTCCCATGATAAAAGATTTATATCCTTGTTCTTATGCTTACAGAATCACAGAACTGCTGTACGATCCTAAAGTCCTCTCATTTTCTACTCATCTTCTTCAGTGAAGAGTCCCAATTATACATACAAGAGGGCTTTCCACAACACTACATATTCTACTTTTTTTCCCTTGGAAGACCCTCATTTCTGCTGCAACCCTTTATCACTGGCCCTTTTTCCCTAGGCCAGATGGGAGCACTAGCTGTGCCTCTACCACTCAAGATCTTGTCATTTCCATCAAAAAGGAGAGTTTTTACACCAAAAACCTGGTACACCAGGATTTGTTTTTTCAATTAATTTTTTTATCATTCACTTTATAGCACAAAAGAATCAGTGCACTGTTTCTCAGTGCTCATACCCACCTCTCAATGCAGCAGTTCTGCAGCAATTTAGTGGAAATAGCTTATTACTTAGTGTTAGCTGGTATTAACCATGCTGGCTGTTATGCCATGGTAATCTAAAATGGGTATGTATGAGCGTGGTATCTCCATCTGCAACTGTATGCCTGTGATTTAAAGCAGGGTATCCAAGTAAGAACTTAGGGGGCTAATTGTAGATACTCACTTTGTAAAAYGGCAGCATTAAAAAGCTGCCACTCCATTTTGTAGSTAGCACAAGGCTTTTCAGCAACTCWCTAAGTGCAGCTGAGCATTATTCGTCCAAAGATCTTAATCTTTGAATGAGCCCAGCACCTAAATATCCTGATTTAGGCACCAAGGTGTGTGTGAGTGATAGATTCATTTGGGCATCTAGTCCTTGGAAAGAGCAGCTGGAAGCCATGAGAGTTTCATTTAAATGCTGAAGTAGGATCTGAGCTCTTCTGAAAATCAGATAGTTAGGGGTAAAATCTATAAGCATTCAGGTCAGTAAGAATTATCATCTCTGTTGGACAGGATACATTTGTTTTACTAGATAAAGCAGCAATCATTTAGCTGTTTTTCTCACAGCAAGAAATGCCATTTTTCATGAATTTATGAGAGGGTGGCCAAATCCTCTATGCTTTATCTTCCCTCTGTATTTGCTGTACGAAAGAAACAGGTAAGGTTTGCAATAGGACAGAGAACTAGCTGAAAACCTGCTGTCAAGATTGCAGATTTGAAATAAAACACATATTCTGAAATGCTGTACTAATTCAGCAAGAATAAGTGAAGTCTGAAGACTAAAAATATCAGCCTTAGGAAGACCCTATATAAAGTCTGTGCTATTCTGCTTAACAGTTTCTACTCCACTGATGCTATTAGGGTGGTACTTTAGGCGTTGCTACGAAGATCTGAAGTGTGTTGAGCAGTTTCCTTAGTTAGGGAAACTTATTTGACATCTGTGAATGTGCCATTTATATATTGCACACGTAGCAAGAAAATACTGATTTAGTGGTGTAGCTCGTTCCTGAGTAGAATAGATTTATATATTCAACTCCAATTTATCTACTACTTTTTGGGAGGGGTAAGAAGGTAGAATTTGTGCAATTGAAGAAAAGTAATATTTGCTCCTTACTGGTTTTGGAAAAAAGCTTCAATTTTTTTAAAATCTCTGCAAATAACAAAGAGAATTCCCAGCTCTAAATGTCTCATCACACAATTTCTGACAAAAAAAGCTTTATTCCTACCAACATGAGGATCACTGTGCTCTGCCCATGTGTAGTACCTGCCAGCCTCACCTTTGCCAAGATCCTGTCTATCCTATTAGGTAGCACAGTTTTACTTTGATAGGCTGGTGCATAATCCTGGAGGAACAAAGCTGCCAACGCTCACCATTTTATGGAGTTTCATGTGCTATTTACTGTTTCCTCTCCAGGCCACAAGCCTGAGAATATTATACACCCACCCACAGATACAAACACATCTTTCCTTTTAATTGCATTGGAGATTATGGATTGTCCTGGAACTGCAAACTCTGTTCATCCCAAAATGCCAAAACCAACCCAAGATGAGTGCCATCTTTGGATCTCTCCTGCCTGGGATTTTTTTGGGGTGGAGGGCGGGGGGAAGACTTCTGATTTGGGAATGTGCCTGGTAGGCCAAGTTTACCGCCTTGCAGCTTGTGCAACAGCTCTGACTCAGTCACTACAGCCCATCTGCCAGGATGCATCCTGCTCCTGCCACTTGGAGAGCCTGCAAGGGGCATCCAGGCTTCTGTTACCTGAGGATTCTGTGGCTGGGAGAGAAAAAGGCATCACAGAGGCTGCAAAATTAACCTGGAAGTGGTGTGCACACTCCCAAAGGTGAGGAGGATCCAAAAGCTACCTAGGAAGGACCAAGCCCTTGCAAAGACGGATCACAAGAAGCTTTTCTGGAGGGTGATCACTGGAACATCAACGCTGTTTCCTTGACATGTTCACAGGCAGCATCACCTCGGGTGAATTGAGAGCTCCAAAGCTGGAAATAAAACCCACTAAAACCATTTGTGATGATGGGCCAGCTGCAGTGGAAATGTAATTACAGCTGATGTCTTGGCTTGCTTCAACTGGCATTTATGTCCTAGCACAGTAAAATTGGCCTTTATTTTGCATTTATTGAAAAGTGATTTAAAAGACTTTCGCACCTTTTTTTTTTTCTGTCAGCTGAACATATTTTGGAGCCTTGGTTGGTTTTTGTTCTGTCATTTTTTTTAAAAGCCAGAGCCTTAAAAAAGTCAGCAATTTCTGTGAGAAGACAAATGTTAACTACTTCAATAAATACAAATCATGAAAGAAGTGAAATTATTAAACCTTCTCCCCTCTTGGAAGCTAGAGATAATTTCATACCTGTGGGAGGTGCTGACTGGCCAACAGTTTGCTTAAATGTATTGTTTAAAGTATTCTTAAAAATACTGTTCCCTCATAACATTGATCATCCCCATTACCCTAACCATCAAAATGATTTTCATTATGAAGGCAGGGCATTCTCACTTGATTCATGACAATAAGGAAAATGGAAAGCAGACAGAAAATCATGAATGATTGCACAGTGTTTGTGTGAGGCTGAGTATCAAAGTCCAGAAAGACCAAGCCAATCATTCCTATACTTCTTCCATTGTGGGCCATCCTACTTAGTTACTGTGGGAATCAAAGGTTCTYCATTTCTTGATCACCCTTGAAAAATGAACAAGCACCAGCAGCCTCACAGTAAAATTATCAGCCCTCAAGCTCTAAGCTGAGGGGGGAAAAAATGCTCAAAATATAATAAAGAAGGTAGGAATACATCTGCCTTTGTAAACAAAATCACACTGATGACTAAATGGCATTCATGCTAATACTGCCAGAGGCAAAACTGTGACCTGAGAAAAAACATCAATCTCTTTGTGTTGCTCTAGCCTCATTGGGATTGCTGTATATATTAACATCCAGATTTTTCTCATACATCAGTTGCTATTACTGCTTCATATTTTCTCCCGTGCAAGGTCAAAATGTAGCTCATGGAGTCTTACTATTAAAAATAAGAAAAAAAAGGAAAGAAAGATTTGTTTCCAGTCAGCTCAAAGTCACCATGAAAGACAGACTGATCTGCACACAGAGCAGCCTAGAAAGGAGCTTCATACAGTAGGAGCAGGAATGCTAATGGAACCACACTGAAAGGTTAACATAGTTCTCAAATCAAATTAGAAAAAAAGAAGAAGAACCTACTCTATGCTTCCTTAGATGCTCATGTCCATGTGAGGAGCACAACTATAACTCAGCAGGCTCCTGTCCCACTTGGCACATCCCAGCCTGGAGTGCTGCTGCTGGAGGGGTGCGGGGTACCCCATGGTCTCAGGGCCCTGTCTATCCCCTCACCACCCTGGTAATTCAGCCTGCCCCACGTTTATCTGCTGAGCAATTCAGCAGTGCCACCCATGACAAGCTGGAGATGACAACAATCCACTACGGATCACACCATGGCAGCTGTCCCAGAGCCACCCACTCCCATGGGATGGTAGGGAGCAGAGCTACCCCATGAGCTGGATCCCCACTTTGGGATGGTCTGGAGCAGGGCTACAGGCTGAGAAAATCCTGGGGTCACCAAAGATTATTCTCTGCTCAAAAAAGGCAGGACAGCCCCACCCTCATCTGTGCCTGGGAAACAGGGATCCCTCCGACTCCACAGAAAGGTAGAGTTTGAGTTTGTTATTACCAAAGCCATGCAAGTGACACCAAACTGACTCACAGGTGTTGTGATAACCAAGGGTTTATCTCTCATATTTCCAATACTATCTTCTTTTGAGTGTAAATTTGCCCAAGATGCAAAGTGGATTCAAAAGAAAAAAACCTACCAGGTCTAACAAATCAGTCAAACCCATCAACTAAGATTGTCTTATAGAAAATAACTAAATTTAGGATTTTATCAAGGTCCAGGCAGGATGAGTTTCGATTACTTTCAGATGTGACAGCAAAATTTGAATACTCATAGCTGTTTGTAAATTTAGGCAAGAGCTATAACTCTCCCTCTCATTTGTCAGTTTAGTTATGTTCCAGTTCTGCTCTACTCAAATGCTTGGCAAGATTATGCTTCTGTGTTTTATTTCCTAATCTGTCCATTATGGTAACTAATTTATTTCTATGTAATTTAATTATCTTTAGCTGTTCTGCATCCTTGGTGCTCTCTGACTACTCCATCTCCAGCTATTTAATTTTCACTCTTCTACTGCATTTGAATGATTGCTCTTTACATAGATTGCTGGCATGGAAATGTTGCTTAACTTGTAGCATCTGCTGGCAGAGCCATTATTTTATTTCAATACATCATCTGGCCAAGGGGATGGACCTTTGGTCCTCAGGGTCTGTATTCAGAAGCCATTATTTTCTTATTGACGTTAACAAGGTTGCTCTGCTCTTTCCCTCTCTTGGTTCCTGCTCCTGTTCCACCAGCAGGTACTATTTGCAAAGCAGAGAGTTTCCTTGATCCTTGCAAGTCTGCCTTTAATTCCTTTATTTCTGTTTTAAAATCCTGCCAGGCCACTGCTGGGAGATTCTAGCTGAGGAAGAACCAACTTCCTCCCCTTTTTGTTGTGACTGATCTTAGCACGAGTTTCGCAGCTGAACCCTGTGGAATGCAGATTTCACCTCTACCTACAACATAAATTTATTCCACCTTCAAAGTCCTCACAGAGGCTCAGCCGTAACTCCAGCTTCTCTCAGGGCAGCCTTTCCTCAGCTCCTGGGTGCTCCCCTGCCACAGACATCCCTCTTCCCAATGCATAGCAACTGCAGGATACAGGCATCATTTCTCTTGTTTAGCATTCTCCCTGTATCACCTTTCTTACAGCTGTTCTGCCACAACAATATTTGTAGAAGTATAATAACCTAAAATGTGGCATTTGGATAACTGAGGCATTTCACACAAACTTGTCTTCATTTTAGCCATGTGTATTTGTGTCTCAGAGGAAAGCAGCATCCCTTACACCTTTCTTTTCAACACTTTTCTAAATTAATAAGTCTCAAAGTACAATAGCAGCAGATAAATTTACTTATTAGACAACAGCTGCCAAAATGTGCCACTAACAGGTGTGTGCAGGATATATTTCTTCACAGTAAAGAAGAAATTAAATCTCTAAATTATTTCATTTGGCACTAAGACAGAAGTTCTTTATTCTAAATATATATGGAAAAGTTCTCCACACAAGTTTTACCTTTGAGGTATATTAAAAAGAAATAATAATTCTTGTTTAATGGGCTGTTCTAAGGGCAAACTACAATTGCCAGATGATATCTTAAATAATACAAAACATACTCCAGTTATCTGGAGATCTTTCTGAAAGCCTCTCTACCTCTTCCCACTTTTTTTACTGACTTTTCCTTCTTGGCTGGTTTCATCCTAATAGACCATGCAGCACCTCTCACCCGTTTTGCTCCAAAACTAGCCACTGCCCACTCCATGAAGTGGGAACTCAGGTGCTACTCCCCATTTTGAAGCTATTTCAAGGGTGAGAGAAAGCTGAGAGATGACAGGATACAAGTTGGGTCTGGCCAGACCATCTAGCAGCATGAAAGATGTTCTGGCTTGCTCTGAATTACYTATTTTTTTTAAGACATCAGAAATCACACAGCGATTCCTCAATGTGAGTTTACAGAAAGACCATGATGCCCACGCTAAGAAAACCAAAGTGAATTTAAATCATCCACTGAGSAACTGGTAGACTTTGAGTGAAAGCTGAAAGCCTGGTGGAGTTTGGTGGTGGCAGGGATCTGCCAGCTGTGCTGACCCTGCTCCCCTGGCACATCACCCCTCTGTGCCAACCCTGCTGGTCACAAACAGCCTTCCCCTAGACAGGATTCCAGGGGTGAGCAGGATTTATCCTGCAAACGCTGCTCCTGCCTGCTGGAGGTGGCCTTGGTCCAGAGCAGGGAGGATACTCTGCACATTCTCCAGCACTACCCATGCAGACATGGAGATGTTAGAAACCRGAGTTAAGGGTCTCTGGGAATATCAGCTGGTACCAGGAGCTGACTGCAGACAGAAAGAGCAAGAGCAAGCAGGAAGGTGAGAGCATAAAAGTCTGCAACTGCAGTGCAACAGGAGCCTGAGGTCACAACAGGGACTGTTGTTTTCTGGCAGGAGAGAAATAGTAAATCAATGCTTCATTTGGACATCTATGGCACGCTGCCACAGGTGGCTCACACAACAGCCTCCTGCACTATATCTTCCACACTTAGGAACATTACAAGAAGCAGAACAGTTTCCACAAGATGTATTGTGTTTGTGTTTTCAGAAGCCTCTAGAACCTCACAATAAAACAAAGCAAAACAAAGCCAAACCTACACCCCTGAACACAGGTAGCTGAGGTCTCAGGAGCAAGGTTTCAACAGGATAACCTTAGTTTTGTTTCTTTTTAACTCTTTCTATATACACTGTCTTAAATGCAGGAGAAAACATTAGGCACTTTTAAACAAAATACCTAGAATTATGACTTGCATCTGAAATCTGTGTGGGTGGATTTGGGTGTTTGGTTTTGTTTTCCAAACACAAAGTCATGCAACCTTTCTACTGTGTCTACATGCTCCAAATTGCTCTCATCTGTCCCAGGAGATGCTTACCTGGGAACCTCATATTTCAACTACATAAACAAACCCACTAATTTACAGGCTAAAAATACACCCCAGGAGGCAGACTCTGATTTCCTTGGCACTGCCCCTCAATCCAGCTCTATTAATGGACCCCCAGCCAACTAATTTACTCTAATCCCAACCAAGGAGTAATTCTGCTGTGCTCCAAGTACTTGTTCTGCTTTCCTTGCCAACACCACCAACAGCACGGACAGAAGCTGCCTTAAAAACAGGCAGTGGTCCCTGGATCCTTCAGCCTGACCCTCAGGCAGGAGAGTGGGGATGCATCAGCAGACCTGTGCTTCTGACAAGGTAAATTGTGAGCAAGCCAATGTGAAATTGCCAGGTGCGAGGCACTTGCTGGGCATGACAAATTTGGTTTGCTCCCTTATTGCAGGCAATATAAAACCAGGGCATTAGACAGCTTCTGCACTTCCATCCAGTGCAGAGAGGGATTTCTTACAGGGACATGTGCCTCCAGTATCACTGCCTCAGTATTTATTCCTGGCTCCATTCCTTTTTCTGCTTATAGCTCAGTAATGAAACACTGGCTCTTTTATAATGAAATAAATATTTTAATAATKTAATAATTMAATTATAATGAAATGTATTTATAAAATTTTATAATTTTATAATTAAAAAGTGGGTTTCCTTCAGCTCAGTTACTGATGCAGCTTTGTGCATGTTCACAATGGAAACCTTAGAAATAAAGGTCCCTCAAATTTTGCCTCAAAGACACCCAGTCTAAGTACAGATCTGGATGTTACAACCCTGAGTTTTGTCAGAAGTCTTCAATGTCACTGTAAAATCATTTATGTTTTAATATACCAAATGGACATACCTATATATTGGATTTTGTTGTAGATATATTGATACAAGGTGGCATTAATTGTTTGCCAGAAATCAGTGGCCGTAAATACTCCAATTTTACTACTTAAACTTACAAAAGCAAATTACTACTCAYTTGTACTTCGGAATCCATTTAAACAGGTAATACTCACAAGTGCTAATTTTGCATAAACTCTGGTAATGTTCATTAATGAAAGAGACAATATAGTATCRATTAGGAAATGTTCAGCAGCTAGTTATTAATAGGCAAAATAATCCCCTTTGGCTCCTCAGCTGTCTTTGTAAATGTTAAACAATGAAGGTGTCCAAGCTCAAGCAGCCTAAATAAAGAGGCTTTCTCTCCTTACATACCTTTCTGTCCTTCAATGTTTAGCTCATATAAGTCTATATAATCAACATATAAGTCTATATAATCAACATTTAAATCAACATATAGATCAACAACTGAGACTTATGAGGGTAAACCCTAACTACAAATTTCCTTTCACTTCTGCACAGTCATAGTATGTTGTCAGGGGCTTCATGATGACAGAAACATCTCCAGTTCAGGGGGAGACCAGGACATGCAGCCCTTGCTGACATTCCTTGGTCAGCACCTATTCCCTGACTGGTGCCTGCTGTACCACAGCAGTGTCTCTCATTCTGATGGCACCTCTCTATTTCCTCCTCTCCAGATCTATCCCTGCACAGTCCAGGCTGGGCTAACACCCTCTCTTACACAAACTATGAGGAATTGCAGCTCAAGAGGGTGCAGGAGCCCTGGTGGCACRTGCCAAGCTCAGCCTGGTGCTATTCAGGAATAGCAGTTTGGGCAGGCAGTGTTTTCCCTCACTCCCTAGCAGCTCTGCACTAACACAGCCTCCAGATTAGTTCTCAGGGGCTGGGAAACACTGAAATCACTGCTGGGGGCTGCAAGAGACTTGACAGCATTGCTTCAGTTGCCTGMTTCTGCTCAGCAAGGAGCCACCCAGAGAGAGGCTTCAGACCTTTGAGCAGAATCCTTTCTCTCCAGGAGGTGCACTCTTGTTGAATTTGCAGGCAACCTCGACATGGGAAGAGATGAGAATCTTGACTCCATGTTTCAGAAGGCTGATTTATTATTTTATGATATATATTATATTAAAAGAAAATGATATATTAAAACTATACTAAAAGAAAAGAGAAAGGAGACATCAGAAGGCTTGCAAGCAAAGGAAAGGAAAGAATGGAATGATAATAAAATCTTGTGACTGATGAGAGAGTCTGAGACAGCTGGACTGTAATTGGCCATTAATTAGAAACAACCACATGAGACCAATCCAAGATGCACCTGTTGCATTGCACAGCAGCAGATAATCACTGTTTACATTTCATTCCTGAGGCCTCTCAGCTTCTCAGGAGAAAAGATCCTAACAAAAGGATTTTTCATTTTTCATAAAATACATCGATGACACACTCTGTCCTTGCTGCCTCTCATTCACATTTCAGTGCATTATCCAGCTCTTCCACAGCAAGACTTCAGGGAACCACCCTCCTTCAAGGCATGTTTAGTTGAAATTTGTTGTGATTTACTCACACCATGGGAGGAAGAGTATTTCACTACAGCTGTTTTCAAAAATTAGGTGAATTACATGAAATACTAATATATTAATATAATAATATGTTGCATTGTAGACATTATTTATGTCATATTAAAACATAATAATTATAATGAATACTCTTGTCTCTGGTGATCAGTGAGAGGACATGAGGGATGGCATGCAGTTGTGCCAGGGAAGGTTTAGGTTGGATATCAGGAAAAGTTTCTTCACCCAGAGGGTGGCTGGGCACTGGAACAGGRTCCCCAGGGCAGTGGCCACAGCACCAAATCTGACAGAGGTTCAAAAAAATTTTGGAGGATGTTCTTGGGCAAAAGGTGTGACTCTTGRGGCTGTCATCAAAGGACTTGAATTTGATGATCCTTGTGGGTCCCTTTCAAGTCAGGATGTTCTATGATTCCATGAGCTACTGAGATCTGCTCTCCTCCCTTCCCTCAAATCCATGACACTGAGTTCTGCTTTTCTTTAGGGTCCTTCCCACAGGCTCGCGTGTCATGGAGATTAGCAGAAAATGCAGAACTGTCTGAGAGCATTTCAGCAGGAAACACTGTCAAATTAACCAAGTTAACATGATAGATTGTGATAAATGGAATGCCTGGGGTGCTGTGTGCTTGAACTACGTGGTGCTGTGTATCACAGCAAATGTATTTCCTAAAAACCCCTAACTGGGCAATTTCAACCATATAAAAATGCTACTAAATATGCCTTTGCTTGTTGTCAGACACTTGCTTCTCCTTCTCAGCAGCTATAAAACATATGGTTTACAGTGCTAAGAGCCTCTGTAAATCATGCAGTAATACCTGTGGGTTATGCTTAGTCATAGACACATCTTCAGCTGATGTCAATTGTTGCAACAGCCCCGACGTCAGAGCTGAGATTATTTACAGCATCTGTGCTCAGCACTTACCTAGGCAGGCAAATGAGAAGGGATTTGGCTTTAGGGTCAGGGGGACATTAAAGCAGAACTTGGTCTGGAGAAATTAAAGCCAGGTAATGACTCAAATCTGCTCCTTGTCTGCTTGAGAGCAGATCTGTAGATATGAATGTGTTAATCTTGACTCTCCTGCTCACTGCCTCTGCTGCCCTTTGCCTTATACAGCATAAACCTAAAGAAACATCTCTGAAACAACGTGAATACATACAAAAGAACATTTTAGAGGTGTTTAACATTTGTCTCACCCTCTAAAAAGAGAGCGTGACAAACCTTTCACAGGAGCAGCAAGGACAATCCTGAATCTTACGAGCTTCTCTATAAGGCAGGAAAGGGGAATGCTTGAAGAGGCATCTCCACACTATAATTCACCCTCCAGAGAAGAGAAACTTGATCCAGTTACCTCCCAAGGATGGACAGAAATTTCTCCTGGACTGTAACCCCAGCAGGACTCCAGGCCTCCTCTCAGGCTAGGTTTAGTAGGAGCCTCTTTTTAGTAAGAGGGTCACAGCAGCTAAGTAAGAGTGCTACAGCCTAGGGACAAACCTCCTTCACAGCTCCTTCAGGGAGGGAGGCTTTTCCAAGCCACTTGCTACAGCCTAGGGACAAACCTCCTTCACAGCTCCTTCAGGGAGGGTTTTCCAAGCCACTTCTTCAGCAAAGTTCCAAGCAGCCCTCACAATACTCTAAGTTATGCATTGCTGCCCTGCATATAAACCTCACAACCAAGTTTTTTGCAACTTCCACATTGTAGTTTCATAATAGCAGAATGTAATCAAGAGTCAGGGAAAAGAAAAAAATAAATTAAGCACACCATGACCATCTAATAGGAAAATAACATCAACCTTCTCTACCTGCAGGAAGCTGTGGAACTCACGGGGTTAAAAATTATTTTTCAGTCAATCTCATTATGCATCCCACACGCTAGAACTTATCTGACATGAAAGGGAATAGATGGATATAAATATAGCACATGAAGTGCAGCATTAACTTTAGTACAGACAAATTACGTTCAAGACTGTCAACATTTAGTCTGGCACAACTGCTGTAYTGCTGCAGCATTTGGGGAAGAGAAGAGGGACTCAGGATGGTCTCATTTGTCTCCTTCCAATGGGTCATTCAAAACTGAACCCTGTGTTGGCCCACCCTAGGCTTTGGGGAGCCCCAGTGGAAAGATGTTTTTTGTGAAGGTGCTTGTTGGAGCAGCTTGGTGGGGTCTGCACAGGGAAGAGGCAGCACTTTGTGGAGCTTCTGGTGGGAGTGTGACAGCTCATCTGGAGAAGCCTCTACTGCAGCACCCACCAGGGACGGCAGCTCCTCCTGATGCATCCCTGTTTTCCAAAGGTGCTCGCAATGTAGGGGCTTCTTCCTTTTGTTTCTGTTTTAACAATCTTAAGAGCTTAACAATTTCTTTCATTTAAAGGAGGAAAATCAGAAAGAGAGCCAGAAAACCCAATTTCCTATTTATTTTTAGTGCCACTTAATGTGCATCCTGCTAAGCCAACAATCATCCCAGCGTGAGCTGACTAGAAGCAGCAGCAGGTATCTTCCTGGCTAGTGGCAGGGATCAGAGTGGATAAAAGAGAAATAAGACTAGGTTTGCCACGCAGAGTGAACCCAAGCMGGGGATTTCACTTGTGCTCTCCACCCACATTACAAAAAGCTTCTTGTTTTTTATGGCAAGGCCCCTTATCTCAAGATATAAAACCTCAATGGCCCCCTGAAAGATTTCACAAGACCAAATAACTGCTGTGAAACCACCTCTGGTGCCAGGGCCTGCCTTCCTTTCCCCATCTCTGCTTGCTGCAGACCCATTCCAGAATCACCTGGGGGAAGCAGCAGGAGCAGCTTCTCCCAGACAGGGACAGAAGTGGAATTTTGGCCCTGAACCCCACAGAGGTGCTTCCAGGTGTGACTCACATCTGCTGGCTGGCTTAGCAGCAGCTGCTCACTGACACACAGGGCAAGGGGTTTAGTAGCCAATGCTCAAACACTGTCATAAAGCTGCTCTTTTACAGACACCTGCCYAGTGGAAGGAATGTGTGCTCTATTAGCTGCACAGAGGTACATCAGCTTTGACACTCCGAGGTCAGATCTCTGTCTGAAGATAAGCATATACATATATGGAAAAGCAACAGTGGAAAAAATTACTCAAAGGGAAAATTTATTTCAACAGCAGAATTTAAAAGTTTTTTTCAACAGAATAAATATTATAKTATTATGAGCTTTGTCCACTAGGGGAGGGCCTGCTAGATAAAAACTACACTGGCAAACCTTTGTGGTAAAAACAATAATTGAAACCWGGTGCCTGCCAGCCAAAATAATGCACATGCAAATGCTTCACTATCCAAATCAAACTGGAGAGCTGTGTGTTGGGTATAGGACTTTGGAGAAATAAAAACTTAATCACTTTTTAATCCAGAACAGTGATGCTGTTCCCTGGACAAACTCCCTCCCTGCTAACTTGGGTGAGAGGCACAGAAAGACAGACACAAGGACTAAAGGAGGCAGGCAGGACTCCCATCTCCTGCCAGGAAAAGCCATCACACAGCACTGCTCATTTTCCATATCTAGCTTGCCATATTCTCTGCCATAATCTCATCAAAGATTGCTAACAAGCTGGTATTTAAACATTGTCCAATAGTCCATTCACAAGTATAATGCATATTCAGTGCCACTTTTATCATTAGGGGAGGTAATCTGGGGCTTTGGGGCAAAAAGACAATCTATACAGAGAGTCTTTGAAGGGACAACACCTTCCCCCTACAGCTTATGGCTTCTACTATGCAGTCACTCATCACAARCCAGTGGAATAGGGAAGGTAAAGCATGAAAATTGCTGGGACAAGGGCAGCAATATCTCACAAATCTGAGCTCCTTAATCAGCAGAAAATTACAATCATGCATTTTTCAGTGCAAGAAGACAGTCTCCAGGCACACAATTAAGTCTTTTCACTGAAAACTTGCACCCAACAAGGGGGACCAAACACAACAAAAGAAATCACACTTATAAATCAACAGCAATTCCTACAGAAACACACACAACCCAAGGCCAAGCAACCTGCCAGTGAGCAGGTGCCAGAACACCAACCAAAACATACTCTACATTTTGGTTATAGGAGGGTACTCATGACTTTGCACCTACCTCAGAGGAGACAAGCAGCAGAAGGGCCCCTGCCCTTTCCCAGGGAATTTAAAGAGCCCAGGTGTGTATCCTGGGAAGGCCATCAGGCAGGTGCTAGCAATCAACAGCACCTCCAGTTCCACTAACRCTCTGCTTAATGAGATTAGGCTCATTACAACCACTTCACTCCAACTGGTTTGCTATCCCTCTCCTTTGGAAAAGCAAGTGCCTGCTCTGCCAGGAGCTAAGCATGGGACTGCAGTTATCCAGGCAGGATTTCCAGCCCTTGGGGATGGTATCACTCACCTCTCAGTGCATCCAAAGAAGACAGTGAAAGGCAGTAGTCATTACAAATATTTTTTTTTATCTTGTCAACAGAATAACACCCAGAACTTGTAGTGAAAGCAAAATACAGGAAAGGGATAATCCGCCAAGCCCTTTCACCTCTATATCTCAATTTAGTGTTAAGATTAGGTGACAGACATAAATCCCCTGTCTTTCTCTTCCTCCACTTGTGAGGAAGAGTCTGCCCCCAGAAAACTCAGATTAACCCTCCAGTTCACCAGAGGGCTGAATCATAGCACCAATGGCCTCTACCTGTGCATTCTGCAAATCTGGTGACAGGACCATCAAGAGCAAGGGGACAATTCTCAGTGCCGAGGCCCACGCTAGGACACAGCACCCAGCCCAGCAAGCTGACAGCAGCATTCACAGTGGCTGTCAGAAAACTGTAACAGGACCTGTTTTGCACAGCTCCACTCACAGCCTGACATCTAATGTCAGAAAACATCTGGCACTCTTTGTCAATCACCAGAGTCAGCCCAACTTGGAGGCTCTCGGACTCTCTGTGGTCGAGACAAAGCTGAGGTGTTAGAAAGTCTCTTTTTCCCAGCCTGGCACCAGAAGAAGGAGTCAGGATTCCCTGGCTGTGGTTCTCCAGGTTGTTTATTTGCTGTTATCTATAACATTCCTTTCCTGACCTGCTGAGGTCTGTCTAGCAAGTCGGTTTGTGACACACTGGCCGCCTGCAGGGTGGTGTTATCTTTTTATACTAAAAGCTATGTGTACATTATTTACAATAATTTTCCAATACCTATCACCTGTGTTGGACAATGTGTTTCTACTCTAAACCAATCCAAAAGTGCCACCATCACCCAGAAGATGGAAGCTAAGAAGAAGGAAGAAGAAGGACAAGGCACGYCCAAATCCCTCCACCTTGGCTTCTGAACCCCCATTCTAAAAACCCCAAAARTCTTCTTTTTTCACCCTGTGGCAAACTAAATATCGTTCTACTTAAACTTTTTTGGCTTGTAAATCTTCAAATGATGTTGGTAATTTTCTCCATGGGTTAAAATCAAAAGCACAKGTGTCTTTGGCTTTGTAYCAAGGCTTCTGAGCCCCCCAGCCAGGGCCTTGAGCTGTCCAGGGCAGCCAGAGGGATGTCCTGGGCTCCAACAGGAGGCATGGGCCGAGCTATAGGCAAGAAAAAGAAGGRATGGAATGCTGAGCCTGCTGGGATGCTCAAGAGCATGAGATGAAGTAGGCAAAGGGCATCCCAGGATGGATAGCAGGTTCAGCACTGGCATGGTGGAAGCTGTAAATACTTTATGTTTTAATTGGCTTGCTTGTGAAGTGGAGCAAATACCTCATCGTGATGGGCATATTGTTAGGCTAAACCCAGTCATATACCTCCCTGAGAAGATGAGAGTGAGCACATTCAGTTCAAAGCCTGTGCAGCAGCCCTGGATGAAAAGCATCTGGGCACACTGCTTACCATCCATGGTGGCAAGTCCTGGCTGCCAGCAGGAAACACCCAGAGCTCTGTCATTTGCTGAGCAAAGGGCTCAGAGGTGTGGACATCACAGAGCCAGCATTGCACAGAGCCCCTGTTAGCAAGGGAAGTAGCCCATGCCTCCTGAAGACCAAAGCAGCTCCTTCCTGGAGATCACAGAGATGGACAAGGGAAGTGTGGGGCCCTTCACTGGCCTGGGCAGGCTGGGGAGGTCTGATGGCACCTGTAGGTTTCTGCTCAGCCCATGCAGAGACGTTATCCCACTGCTCCTAGGAGATGGATTAGCCCAYACAGGGGCAGCAACAAGAGGAAATAGCTGTTCTCTCTTTAGCTTGCAGCAGTGTGTCAAACACCCTTTTGATAGACATGCACCACTGCCTGCAGGCCAGCTCAAACTTGACTCCAAAATGCACCACATGGCCCTGTTGGAGGCAGGTGGCAAGGGTAACTCATTAGAGAAAAAGGCTACAACACAACTAATATATTCTGTTAGTTTTAATTAAGCTCATCACACTGGAAAACTTGCTGATTCCAGGGAAACATTTGTCATTGGGATTCCTGTCTCTTTTGTTTTGCTTTTAAGCTTAAAAACACCCAAATAGCAAACCAGCAAGTGGCTAAGTGATCCTAGTGAGCTCCTCAAGTCCCTGCAGTTCTCAATRAGCTCAGCAAGAGCCCACCTCAGTGCTGAATATTGGATATGATTTCCAGCTGGTCATGCAAGGCATCAAGAGAAATATTGCCAGGACAGGAGACCTGTCAGAGCCATCCTCTGTTGCAGGATGTCCTTTCACAGAAATGACATGGGAATTGCAAATGGGACAAAAAGCCTGTGAGACAGCAACTCCAGACAGGATTTGTTTCTCACTGACTGACTGTGAGTTCAGCTTTTTTAAAGCCATTTTCTGTCTCTTTACATATTGTGCTGCTCTAGGAATTGCAAAGATAAGGAACATTTTCCCAGGCACGCATTCATAACACAAAACAAAGAGGAATCACTGGGTACAGGAACGTAACAGAAAATGTAGGTCACGTTCAGAAATATTATCAGGAGTATGCAGACTATGTCATACCTCTACAATGAGCTTTGCTTTCATAAAAATTAATTAGGCACAGATTTCCAGTATTGCTTTTCATTTCTGTTGCCTCAGCTCTTCGGTGTCACATCTCAGACAGCTTGGCCCTGCTATTCATGAGCACTGAGCACAATCACAGTGAATGGGAACTGCCCACTGAAACAAGGCTTTTGATGTCTCACAGTCCCCATCCTGCCTCTTGTCTTGGATGAGAAAACAGGTGACTAATGCAGGGATGCCTGTAATCTCCAATGAAAGGGCCAACAGAGACACAACAATGGTTCTCCACTGGTGGCAGCAATGAAGGGCAGTCACAGGAAGACCCTAGGAAAACCGCTGCAAACAGATCTATTCAAACAGATCTATTTTTTTTAAATTACATACTAAGTGGGATTTGACATAAGGAAAYATTTCATGCATTAGTTTCAGAGCAAAAGTTTCATTTCATCCCCTGAATATTGATTGCTCAAACCACTTGTTTTCCAATRCATGGCCCAGCTACAGATCAGTTAAATGTTCACAGGCATCACTCCAATATTTCTCAATTTTCTTTCTCACTTCTCTCCCTGCCTGCTATTTCTGCCTTCAGGAATCTCAATAACTCTGGTATTGCYTCTAGTTTTTATCACCTATATTTGAAGATGTATTTATACAATGAAGCAATGAAGGAGCACATTTAGAACAAGGAATTCTCCAAAGTTTACTRTGGGAGACAAGGTCACAGAAGATATGAGAGTCAATTCACAATATATTTTACGTCCATCTCAATTCCATGGATAAAAAGYTGCAAAGGGAAGATGAGCCTCTTTTGCTTCCATTTTTTATGTGTTCTTTAGTCCAAGAGCTACAGAAGATTACMGTGTCTGGACATATGACTGTCACTGGAAAATATGGAAGAATGGAAGAATGGAAGAAGAAGATTTTGGTTTAAGAAATGAGGGGTCAGGCATCTGTCCCAGATAAACACTAGGGGATGGGGATGCAAAGTTCCTTCAGTCCTGCATTAGCACCTCTAAAAATCTCCTGTGCTGGTCCTACCCTGCTGCTACAGCTAAGTGGAGTCTCACCCAAATCCTACTGTCTTCTGTTTGATGAATATGGAAAATTTGACACCTCTCACATCTATATTTATGCCATTCAAACTCGTGAATACTCAGGTAAGTAATTAATGGCCCTGAGGAGGTCAAGTCACAGATTTTCTAACCACCAGTTTTTGCAGCCCCCARAGAATAAACAGGGTTTGAGCTGAACCCCTGAGCTTGGTGTTCAGGGAACCTCAGTTTATGTGCTGCACATGCAGAAAAGGAGCCCATCATAAAATAGGTTTTTTATTTCTGCCATATTTTCTCTAAAAACATAGGGCATACAATCCTAAATGAAATCTTGCTATACCTCACTGTGCCAAGTGAGACAAAAGCCCCAAAGCTCTCATAAAAATTAAACCAAGACAAACTGTGCTCCAAATCCCCAGAAAACAAGAAAAATGTTGGAACAGAGAAACATAATCCACTTGGCTCCTTTGTTGCTGCAGCACCAGGTATTTATGTTCTGATGGAAACTGATGGTTCATAATGTCATAGATAACAACTCAGCAGCATAAATGGTAGCCCAGAGCAACTACATCATTGCGTGTTACTGCTCCCTGAATTTCTGCATGTTGATTCTCCTGAAAGTTTAACAGCAATTATTTGAGCACAGGATTTATTAAATTAATGTATTCTTTCAAAACTCAAAACTGCACCTTTCACTCGCCTTTATTTCGCAAGAACTTAAAACCAGAAATGTGGTCTTAAGGAGCTGCCTTCTGAATAATCAGCCAAAATCATGTTTTCTGAACAGAGACAGAGCTTTTTGGTGGGACTGTACTCAGATGTAAACACAGCTTCAYATCATGCAAGCATCATTTCAAAGCACTCTCCACATACCCATTACATCAGGCTGCTGTAAGATGAAACACTCCCTGTTATTTCTTCCTGCTTTTCCTACAAGGGGATATTCCAGGGTTTGGACACAGATACAGTTGTTGTTTCTGGAACAGAGAGTGAAAAATTGCAGCACATAACTTACCTCAAGCAATTGAGGCCATTGCTCTTCCTGCCCCACCACGGATAAATGGAAGCACACGTTCCGTGAGCTGGTGGATATTTTATGTCTGCTGACTCCTTTGCCCCTTCAGAGCTATTGTAGCAACCTAAAACTAAAGATATTTCCCACTAAAAAGATTACACAGGCAAAGACACAGATAATGATACAGCAGCTCAGCTGTTAGTGCTGCAGCAGTAGTCATTGCTCAGCTTTAGTCATCATATAAAAATAATTGACTGTTAATTACTTCGGCATTAAGATCAGTTTATCAACTCTACATTATGTAGCATGAAACCCATTGGCAGCTGGGCACTTGCTGTTTTGCAGTTGTGGCATGTCATTTATTAAGGAGCTTTGCCTTAGTGTTGCAATTTATGTTACTCCCTTGAACTTTTTTCCCTTTTATCCAGCTAATGGTTGATTTTACCTTTGTTGTGTTTTTCATACAAATGGACCTCATTTCATTCCCTCTTACAGCCCACCTGATGGAAGATTGGAAGCAGAAATTTTCCTAGGATGGTACATTCTCTTGGTGTGAACAAAGCCAGAGGAGCTGCACATGGGATAACATCCCTGACTGTCAACAAATCCTGGCACRTGACACAGAATCAGAGTGGAAAGACCTGGAAACAACGGCGTTCTTTGGAGAGGTTCCTCGCTCTGAGTGTAGCAGTGCAGAATCCCAGTTAGRTACTGACCATGGGTGAGCAAGGTGTGTGTCCAGAGAACTTTGACACCACAGATGGTAGCACAGCTAGAGGTGGGCAGTCATTAGTAGTCACTAATTTGTGTGTCCCTGCTGGACAACAAATGTATGAAATTGAAACTGCACAGCTTTTTGTTTAATATCAAAATAGTTGTTTGTTTGGGGTTTTTTTGATGAAATTCCCTGTGGCAATCCATGACAATAAGGTTGCTGGCAATTCCAAGAAGGCATGTAAATAAAATCATACATGAAAAAAAATAGAATTTAAAAGTCCATTCTTTCCAGCTGCTTAAAGAAATGCAGCTCTCACAATCCTTATCCAGCAGATTACAGTAGACATCCTTTCCTTGCAGGCAGTAYTGTCATTTAATATGGCTGCCATCTAAAATCTTGGTGGGAGGTTAACTTTCCCTACATATTTCAGTTGAAATTCACTTGAAAAAAATATATAGTTGCAATTCTTTGCAGAGTGCAGCAAAAAGCCAACAGTAATGCTGAAATCAAATAACCTGAATGCAGGCTGAAAGCTCAGCCCTAGCCCTTCACAATCTCCCTTCCCTCTTGTCAAGGGGGCCTTGGGCAAGCTGCAGTAGCTCTCTGTAAAACAGGAGTAATTCTATTTACTTACTTTGTGTGAGGAAGTGGATAAAACTCAAGATGCATCATCCTAGGCCAGAAGAAATATGTGAGGAAGCCAGCCAGGGTGGGAGGTGGGAGCAGAGCTCTGCTCTGGGATCATGGTCACTTGTTCTTCCCTTCAAACACGTGCTGGTGAGCAAGAAGCRCAACTTGGCTGGAGCCTTCCAAGCTCCCAGTAGGGTTTGTTCAATGGGAGACCGTAATCCACCCTTATGAATAACAAACAGTAGCAGGAGTTCYACTCTTTTACCAGCTGGAAAAGACTGAACAAGCTGCAGCTTTGTTAGAACCCCCTCCCCTCAAGGTTTTAACACCCAGCATCTTGAATGGCAAGTGCCAGACAAGCCTGCTGGGAAAGAAGAGATCCCACAACAGGAAACCCAGCAGCATGGACACTTGTTTTCTTTGGGAAAGTGTCCCCTACGGAGCTGCTAGTTAGGTAACACCAGTAATTTTTGCAATTTCAAATAAATTAATAAGACATCACATCACCAAAGCCTTGCTATTTTAAGCCATTAAGTCACTMTCACTCTCCTGTGTATGCGTGAGAGAAAAATCTGGGAAGAGATATGTTGTTTAAGCATGGCAAAGAGTTTATTTCAAAACCGCACCACTTTTAGTTCTATTTGTAAATCTTTRCAAGATTTATGAAACAAGACAGTTTAAGTGACTCAGCTCACCCATTCTCATGTTACTTCAATAATAAACAACAACATGCTGTTTTTTGGGTGGATATCCGTCACTAAAGCACATAAAATTCAAAGATCATTTTACTTCTAGCTTCCAAAGCTCTGCCTGTGGACTGAGTCCAAGCATGCAAAATTTCATCCTGCAAGTATTTGCCAAAATTGTAATCACCTTATTAATAAGGGCTTTGTTGTGGTAATGATGCAGCCTACACCTATCTGTGCTATAAAAAGCAAGAAAACAGAGTTAGGACTATTCACAAATTCTTCTTTTGTAAATATATGGACACTGACAAAATGAAGACRATTAAAACCTCAGGCTGAAAATGGAAGGTGAAATTCGAACACTTTGATTTAATGGCGCTGGGTGAAGAGAACTGGCCACGTGCCAATGAGTGACTCAAACCTAGACAAGCTGCAAGCTTTTCCTTAACTTTTGGGTTGCTGTTGAATGCTTCTGAGTTTCTCCTCGTGCAATGAATGGATCAGTAAGTCCCAGCTGGTTTCCAAAAGCACAGTGATGCCCAGCATGGAGGTGGCTGTGCCAGCACCAAGGGCTCCCTTTGAAAGCCTGCAGAGTTCCTCTGCAATACCCTCCATGGTGCTGTTGTGCAATCCTAGCACTTTTGCTCCCGATTTCTTCCAAACACGTTATCCTGCCCCTGGGCTGTGCTTGGGGATGCACAGCAGGTCCCTGGCCAGACAGGGCTGGTGCAGAGAGAGCACAGTGTGAGGTACGGGCAGCACTGGCCTCTCCTCCCTGCCTTTCAGGCCTGCAGCTTGGCAGGCTGCCCTCCCCATCCCACCTTGCCCTCTGGCAGCACAGTCTCACAGCCACTGGACTGTGAAACAGCTCCTTTTTCCTTTTTGCCTCCTTGATGAGCTGTGATACAGGAGAAGAGAAGGAGGCAAGAGGCTGTGCTGGTGTTGGTGAGAGCTGTGCTTGCTGCCCTGTCCATTCTGATGGAAGTGTTTCCCAGTAAAATGCAGAGGTGTAGAAGGAGCAGGGCCATGTCCAGTCCCACTCAAATGTCAGAGTGTCACAAGGACACACAAAAAAAAGAGAAAACCAGGAGCTGCTGCACGCTGGTGCAGATATCTCTTTTTGGTGTCCAGAATGCTCTCTGGAGGCAGGAACCTCAAGGCCCTGGTGAGGACAGTGCTCCACRTGTGGAATCACCTCTCCTGCTCCCTCCCATCCCATTTGCTCTGCCCACCCAAGCAGCTGAGGGAAGGGGAGCAGTATCTCCCACCTCCACTCACCTTGCATTCTGTCCTTCCCTTGGCAGCAGGAATGTGCTGGCCYCAACACGCTGGCCACAACTGTCTCTAGGCAGAGCCCTACCCTTCAGAATGATGCTCCCTTCAGAGCCAGGGGGGTGGAAGAATAATGCTGTCACAGACATATTTTATGAAAAATCCTTTCCTTAGGATTTTTCCTCCTGAGAAGCTGAGAGGCCACAGGAACAAAATGTAAACAGTGATTATCTGCTGCTGTGGAAAGCAACAGGTGGATCTGTGATTGGTCTCGTGTGGTTGTTTCTAATTAATGGCCAGTCACAGCCCAGCTGTCTCAGACTCTCTGGTCAGTCACAAGATTTTATTATCATTCCATTCTTTTCTATTCTTTTCAAGCCTTCTGATGAAATCCTTTCTTCTGTTCTTTTAGTATAGTTTTAATTTATCATTTTCTTTTAATATAATATATATCATAAAATAATAAATCAGCCTTCTGAAACATGGAGTCAGATCCTCATCTCTTCCCTTGTCCTGGGACCCCTGCAAACACCACCACAGCTGTCCTTAGCTGCTCTCTGTTTTCCTGCCATGGAGCTTCCTTCTCTCTGGTTCCCAGTCTGGATTAGAGGGGAGTGCAGGCAGTTCTGGCTCCAAACAAATGACTATTCCCARGAGGAAGATGCCACCATTCTGGGTGGGAGAGCTCAGCCTCCTGCAGCCAGCAGGAGACAGAGTTAATGGCCTTTTTTACCTCATTAGTTGAGTGTTTAGGCATCTGGTTTTGACAGAAGAGATAAAACTCGAAGCTGCTGTTCAGTATCTGGTGCTGAACAGAGGCCTTATGTTTACAGGAATTTTARTCCAGCAATTTTGACGAGCCCTGCATTCACCCACAGTAAATACATATCTGTGTCCTGGAGAAGCCATTCTAAAAGGAACTTTGAGTAAACCTTTGATAACTCTTCCCTTACTTAAAAACATCCCCTTTGGTTGACAGGGTGATATCAAGACTTCAAATGGGAGCTGGTGAAATGCTCAGACCAAAAAGGATGAATTTATCTTCCCAGTAATCTATAGCTGCTATGCCAGACACCGTGCTGCAGTGTGTCCTGYTGTGTGCCGTATGCCACTTATAAAGCAACAATAAACCTTCCCAGATAGTGCCTCACAAAGTGTTTACCAGAATATAGATTGCTCTGAGATACAGTCAAAAGTTGCCCAGAAATAAAAGATCAGGTAGGCTGACCATTTCAGCGATGCTTTTTTTTTTTGTTGTACCCTGGTTTTGCCTTTTTGCCTTTTTTCTTTTTTTTTTTTTCCCAGCAGCATCTAAGTGCAATAAAATATCTGTGAGAAGAATTGCTATAGCAACAAAGTATGTTCTCCTAATGGAGGCTGTGTGTAATAGCTGACTGCCACTAGAACTTTAAGGAGAAGGAATAAAATCCATCACTAAAGCAGGAAAAGGAAAAGCATTAAAAATTAAGATTTTATTGTTCCATGATTTATGTTTACTTCCTTCACATYTCCAGATGATCTAGAGAACTTTCAGTAGTTCCCCTTCTCCTATTTACTGCTTCACACAAAAATTTTCAAAAACTCAGAAAAACAATGTTGTGAATGATCTATTAGTAGTAATAGAATGATAAAGCTTTGCTTTCAACAGTAGGAGGATTGCTATGAAGATGAGGAATTAGGAGACCATAGCAGCACTGGGAGACCACAGGTAAGACAGCAGATAAGACTGACACAATGCCAACACTGAGCAAGAAGTCACCCTTCCTGTCAAGATTCACAAAATACAGAGAATGAGGGGGAAACTACTCCAGAGGAAAAAATAACAAGGTCAAGATCACTCAGCAAACCAGTGGCAATGTCATTACCACGTCCTCTCACTGTCCATCATCTAATAAAGCYGTTTATAAAGATAATTTTACTGTTSTTGTGCAGTGTGATTGCCACAAACCTTAAGGTGGACTATGTTTGCAGAGAGGGTAGTTTGTGCCAGAGTTCGGTGTGACAGCTAAACTGTCCCAGGTGACAACTGAAATGCTTCATTCATCCTTAGTCAGGCACTAAGACCAAATTTCCCTTCCCTCCTTTCTTCTCTGTGGCTCAGACTGTGGTGCCAGTCACACAGAGAAAAAGGGGATTATAAAATGGAAAAATTTCAACCTCCATAATTATTACACAGGAGATCCKGAGAAAGAGAAGACTGGTTAAAGAATTTAACTCCAAGTCACAAGTTTTCTGCTTCTGGAATGATGAAGCTTCAAGTGCCTCCAAAGATGCTTTATGCTAATGGAGACAGCCCTTGCCCTGTGCTTGTCCTTGTCTCCCATTACCTGTGTGGTAATGCTGGCTCTGAACAGACCTTCAAATTATAATCTAGGTTGAGACAAACTCCTTCTGCAGGTGAGCAAACTGAAATGATGCATTAAGCTCAGGGCAAAGAARCAGCAAGTCCAGGAAAGTTGATTCTTACTGCCCTGGTGGAATCTGCATACTCAGGTCTGGAAACTGCAGAAGGAGTGTAGAAAAATCAAAAGGCTCTTTTAAATGATTCTCTCCGTACAGCAAAAATATTTCCTGGCATATCTTTGCAAGGAACCTTGTTATATGTTGTCCTATTTATAACTCACATGTCTCCCTAACAAGCAAGCTCCTCAGAAGCAGAAAAGTGAGTGTGATTTGAATAGAGCTGTATATCACAGTTTGAYTTCCCACTCTGGCTATGATTTATAACAAAAGCATAGCAGCATGGGTCAGCCAGGACATTCTGCAGAAAAGAAAACTGAATAAGTTTCCTTATTTGTATGAAAGGCATATTTTTTTAACAGAAAGAGTGTTTTAGGCTCCCATCCTACCAGACTAAGCAGYAAGTTGTCTTCATTCTAAAATACAGTTTCTTCTCATTAGGTTCCACCTCTAACATTCTTAAACGAGGCATTGTATCACATAATAGTGAGAACAAGAAAATATGAGCGACTAACACACAACCAAGCATCCAAGTGATTTCCATAATCGTACACTTCAGAGTTTACCCTCTGTGAAAAACAAACAGACCAAAGCAACACTGGAGTTTCCCTCAGACAGCAGAGGTCACCTTGGGTTAAAGTCCTGCCAGCAAGAATCAGCACAGGCAGAGCTGACAGCAGCTCCTGGGGTGGGAGAGGGCAGAGAGGAGGCAGATGTGCACTCCTGCAACCACTGCTCTCCTCAAGCTACGGCACCAAACACTGCAAACCTTCTTGTGGTGGACTGAARGGAAACCTGCAACCTTCTAATCTCAGACAACTGAAACCCARTAGRTAAARCTGTCCTCATGTACACTGTAGCCTRTAGTTTTACAGKCTACAGCAAAACAGTGCCACATCTGGGCRATAATGGAGCCCAATTTCTCCACYAACATAAATGCACAAACAGGGGAGAGATCAAGGTTCAGAAAATCAAGGGCTGCCATCTCCTATTTGCAATTGTGAATAGGAGTGCCCAGGGATTACAGTCATGCTCTGTTTTCAGCTTCCTCTGGTCCCAYGAACTTTTATTTATTTTTCATTTGTCACCTAGCTATTATCACCTCCTGCTCTTATGGGTAATCCTTTTAAAATGAAAAGTGTGCTGGGGAGTTGTTCCAAAGAGTTTTTGCACATGCTGATTCCCTGGGAGGGTATTCAAAGGGCTGACTGAACACAGGGCTTTCCCAGAGCCCTGCTGCATCCTTGTTTGTGATGCTCTCCCAGTTTTCTGCTGCTTCCCAGCATCCTCAGTGTTTGGGGCATCATGACGAAACCCCTATTCTTCCTCAAGGTAGAAGGTCAAAGGTGGCTAGGSAGCTCCAGTTTGGGCCAGACAAATAAACCATAGGCAGCCCAGCAGCAGTGTTTTGGGTTCAAGCTACCACACAACAAATAGAGTTTTGCAAGAGTCTCTTGCTTGTGTCCATTTACCCTAAAATGATGAAACTGGCTTTGTTTAGAAACTGAGCACACACTGCCTTCCTCCTGAARGCTTAGCAAGTTCCTACCCAGCTGGGAACTGTTTTCCAATCCCAGAAGACTGAGCTTGCATAAATGTTTACAGATGAAGTTACTTTCTGAGTAGGGGAAAAGAGGAAAAAGTGAGGGGCTACAAGCTTTTTTCAAGTTGCCTTTGCCTACCAAGCTGCTGTCTAGCTGCCACTAGGAAGACAGCAAGGGTTCTATTATTTCAATAGCTTTAATTACAGATTTCCCATCCCCAGAGGAAGCTACCAGACCCTAGTCTCATCTTTCAGTGGAATATAGCTTATGTACATCACATTTTAGCCCAGTCCTTTCCCTGGTGTGCATGGTTTTGGCAGATTGGTTATCCATCCACCAGTCAGCACACAGCAGGCTAAGCAGGGGTTTGTACATCAGCTCTCTCCCATTTAAGAGCTTCCCTCACTGGGAAACAGACAGATGGAGAGATCCATCCAGCTCCTTAAAAGRGATGTTATTCAAGTGGTGTAAAGGCGTTTGGCCTTTCTGAGAAGTACTTTTGTTGTACTAGCACAATAAAAATTGAACTGCAGGGACTTCTCATTGTATCAATGACAGAATGCCATCTCAGACATTAGCTGGAGTTACACCACCCTTCAATGTTTTTCCTACCTGCTCCACAAACCAGTTACCATGACTARTGGTCAGTCAAGTTTTTCTATCATGTTTTCCTACTGAAAAAATGCAAACCCCCTGTTTTAATTGAAGAGTTTTGTGTATTTGATTTAACATGAAAGTATAAGAGAAAAAATGAAAGACTAACTCCTCAAGCAGAACAGTTATAAAATAAAGCCATAAAAAGTGCCTCTCTCATTTACTTTGTTTGAAGATGATCTCATTTGTATTGTGGGCACAGATTTACCCTGTTCAAATCAAATTTCTATGAATAGAAAAAAACTGTAACTGTGATAAACACCCACAATTATAGCACTTGATTTTCTCTTCCATAATTTAGCACAGCTTTAGCTGGTAAACTCTCTCTTCTCAGGAAAGGAAATTGTAAACCCTGAATTTTTGCACAGTAGTTTGCAGGGTGTCTGGTGTGTTCCTCTGAGTTGGGTACATTGTCCAATGGTGCCTAAAGCAGACAGTRCCAGTCATAGAATCATTGAATAGTTTGAAAAGGACATTTGACTATCATCAAGTGCACTCAAATCCACTCTCTATATCATTGATAAAGACAATAAACAATCCTGGTCCCAGTGTGGACCCCTGAGGGACACCACCTTCCACTGATCACTGGCTGCACATTGAGCCATTGACTGCTATCTTCTGGATTGAACTATCCAAGTTTCCTCATCCCTGCATCAAATCCACTTCTCTCCAGTTTAGAGAAAAGAATGTTAGASAGGAATCTGCCAAGGCCTTACAGGAGTCCACATAAATGACATCCACAGCCCTTCCTTTCCCCACTGAGGCTGGTCAGGCAGGACTTGTCCTTGGTGAAGCTGTGCTGGCTGTCCCCAGTCACCTCCCTGTCCTCTGTGATCCTTAGCAGAGCTTCCAGGAGGAGCTGTTCCATGATCTTCCCAGGCACAGAGGTGAGGCTGACAGGTCAGTCCCTGCCAGGGTCCTCCTTTCTGCCCTTTATTGAAAACAGGTGCAGTGTTTCCCTTTTCCCAGTCACCAGGGACTTCACCTGACTGCCATGGCTTTTCCAGTGTCATGGAGAGTGGCTTGGACCCTACATCAGCCAATTCCCTCAGGCCTCATCAGGTTCCACAGACTTAGGAATGTTGTTTCCCCAGGTGGCATTTTCCATCTCGAGAGCTGGAATGCATGTTTTAGGAGTTATGAAGATAAATCATTCCTGTCCCTTCCTCCACCCCCTTCCTCAATTAAACAAATTATACAAAGAAAAGTTAAACAAGAAAACATTTGTTGTACATCTGTTTCCCTGTGCTATGTGAAGTTTTGCTCCCTCTCAAACACTCACTGGTGCTTGTTCCCCAGGAAAGGTCTTTCCTAGGAGAAAGCATCCTCTTCAAGGAGAAGGGTTTTTAGGAGAATTGGATGCATGTGGCACAGTTTTATTCAAGGATGGTCACAGCTGCTGAAAGCTTTCCACATCCTGGATCAGTGATTCCACCTCTCCTGCCCAGGCCTCTAACCTCTGTCTCTATGAAAAAGCAAAAGCCACTCAAGCCCTACACCAGCTATCTTCTGCATGCTGAGATTCCTGGCATCCCAATTCCCAGTCTGGGACACATCTCTCCCTCGCCCTGCTCTGCCCCTGCCTTCCCTGCCAGGAAGATGGGTGGCCTGAGCAAAATATATTTGACTGAGCAAAATATATTTTTCTTCTCCTCATATCTTGTTACCTGCGTTGTTCATTCTGGGAGAGGTGGGAAGTTGCTTTTTTGACACTCTCTTTTTCTGAAAGATACCTGTGGAAGCCTTCCCTGTCATTCCTTGCATGCCTTGCCAGGTCCAGCTCCATCCATGCCCTGGCCTTCCTGACCCCATCCCTACACAACTGGACAGTGTCTCTGGACCCTTCCCAGGTCACCTGGCCCTGCTTCCACTGCCTGTGCATTTCCATCCCGCCCTTTAGTCTCAACCCAGCAGGTCTCTTCCCGTCCTCTCCTGATTCCTTACACCTGGGGATCAAGAGCTTTTGCACCCTATGGAAAGAATCCCTAAAAGAATCTTGTCCCTAAGGGCAGCTTCTCAGGGAATCTTATACTATAAATGAGCCAAATATACAAACCTGTTACTCTTTGCCTCTTTGCTATTGTGTGTAGCTTAATGTTTCCAGATGAGAGGCAGTGGCAGAAGACAAAACCTGCAGGTACCTCTCTGAAAGCTTCCTCCTCCTCAGAGCACYTCAGCCAGCTCCCGGGGGACCTGAGGGCACACAGCATCAGCCCTGTTGTGGTGGGCTCAGCACAGGCTCAGCTCCTGGTGCTCTCTGAGGYGTGCCATGGGTGCACASGGAGCTGTTCTGCTTCCCTGCAGAGGAAAGAGAAAGCACAGGAGCAAAATGAAGAGAAACAAGTGGGAAGATCCAGATCTGTAGAATCAGGAGTGTGGCTTTGGAGGGTAGAAAGGCCAGGACGGTGACAGCAAAAGGTCCTCAAAAGGCAAAGAAAAAGAATAATCATACAGGTTGAAAGATGGGTTGGGTAGGAGAGAACTGGAAAGTATGAAAAGTGAAAATGAGTGAGCAATGGACACAGCAGCAGAAAGCAGAAGTCATTTGCAAGGAGCGAGCTCTGTGAATACCAGCAGTCCAAAAAGAGCTTTAGCAGTCCCACCAGCCCTGTGCATGAACAGCATTTTCTAGCCTTTCTCTAACCACAGTGAGAACTAGGGAATGAAATCGAGGGTCATGCATATGATACAGCTCATAAAACTTCATAAAGATGAGATGTAGATCTGGGAGTGCTGTAATATAATGGAATAAATGAACACCCTATAAAATGTGGAGCACAGTCACAACAATTCTCATTTTGAGGGTAAGCCACACATGAGGATTCTGGCCCTTGTCATTTTGTTGTGTAGGAAAGTCTACCCATTTTAATTAGAAGACTGAAGCCAAATTTAGAACCCTGGCTGGGACTACACTCCTATGAAAATTGTCTCTGGCCACTCAGTACACTGCAAGATTCAATAATTTTTCCTTCTTTTGCATAATCTGAATGAGGGAATTGAAATAATTTACATTTTTTTGTAATGATCAGGGAGTTGTACTAATGAAAGGTGATCATGAATATTTTAATTGAAGAATAAAATAATATTAAAATAATATTCAGATTTCTCTTATGCTTTGTCAAAGGACACTAATACCATAATGGTATTGTAACTTTTAGAAATACATTATAGATTCAKATATTCACTATTCAAAATGTTCATTGATGCCTTTTTTCAAAGGTGCTTTAGAAAAGATTTAGAAATATCTTTAATCTTTGAAAACATTGTAGTTTGTGATTAAATATATCCACAACATAGCTATAAAGAAGTGCATCTTCATCATAAAATCAAAATCAGAATATAGGACAAGATGAGTGCAACTGACAATTCCTATTGTTGCTAATGTTTTATGCAGTATCCTTCAGATGACCACATGCCCTAATAAGTTTCTTATAGAATCACACTAAGGGTCCTTAAGATGCACAATTCACAGCAGACAGAGGTGATGCTGGAGTCCACCTTGCAGCAAAATTTTGTATTTTAAGGATATCTGCTTTCTTTTCATCAAAAACCTTGCAAGTTTACAAAAAAAACAACAACAACAAAAAAAACCCCAACAAACTCAAAAAACCAAAAAAATATACAACTCAAAGTCAAATGCATTTGCCTTAGTGGGAGATCTGAATATCAGCTCAAAATTATACTGTAGGTTTTGCTTCTGTTATGCTRTTCAAGGGATTTAAGTATTACAACAAAACATGACTGCATTTCTTGGTGTCTGTGCAAAGTCTAAAATAGCAATTTAAAACTTTATAGATTTATAAATATATGCGTCTTTAGAGGGTTGCCATTATGCTTCTATAGCCTAATATCTACAATGCCTACAGGAAGCTCCAAGACTTCATTGCATTCAAGCTGCTTGTTTTTAGCATTGCTTAGTGCTATATAACTGGTTGTAATACTTCAAMAGCAAAACTCATACTCAAAAGAAAGAATTACAGAGGGCTTGGCTTCTTGAAATGTGTATTATTTTCCAGCGCTATGCTACTAAAAAAAATCCTCTATTTTTGATCATTAATTATTGGAAGTWAATGAGATCCTTATGTTTCTCTTCCCTGACATTTTGAGAACATCCAAAGACACATTCCCTTTTGTCCATGAGACACAGAGAGCAGAGCAGGAAATCTTGTCAGCAGAGCATTTTCCACAACACGCTGGTGAAAAACATAAACCATTTAGAAGCCATGTGCATGAATGTATATTCTGTACCTATTTCTCTTATTCCAGAAGGTACAGGCTTCATGAGTGCAGATCCCTTCAAGTCCTAACTAATTATATTTTCAGAGAACTGGAGCACTGATATAACTTTTAAGAATGCAGCAGGATATCCACAAATACTGTTTCTTTGAGATCTTATCACTGCAGAAGAAATACTGATCTCAGTAGGGGTTATGTTCACCATAACAGGGGAGGTAAATCCCACTGCTCCTTGTGCCTGCCCCTGCTCATCCCTGGCATCTGAGTAGGATGCTGGTGAGCAACTGCAAGAGAGCATCCAGTACTGCCCTCCTTGAAGGCAAAAGGCAGAGCAGAATAAGTGCAAGAGGGACACTGAGGCACCAGCACTGCTTCGTCTCAAAAATTACTTAAATATCTGATGCTAAGTGGCTGGGAATTAATTTATTCTTTGGGTTGCTCACACAGAGTTGATCAAAGGCTCTGTCCTTAAAAACAGGCTACTTGCAAGCAATCAGTATAATTGTATGTCAAGAGGGCACAGGGGCTTTCCTTGGAAATGAAGAAAAGCCTTTTATCTGAAAGGATAAACAGGCAACACAGAAGGGATTATTGAGAATAGGATTTCACCATACCACAATTACCAGAAAAGCTTCTCCCAGCAGAATAATCATATCTAAACTCTTGGCTATCCAAAAAGGTACTGCTCCTTATCATCTTCACTGGAGTCCCAGGCTGCCCTGCTCCTCATCTCAATAAAGAAGACAGCTCAGCTTTTAATCAGTTTGCGAACACAAGGATTCATTTGAGAAGCAAGTGCTTGTGCTCACCTCTTTATTTGTACCTGCTGCCCCACTGCCTTGCCTTGATTTCCCTGCCCTGCTCAGCAGCCTCTACAATGCAACCTTATCTTCCCAAACCAAACAGCTCCCTCCAGATGCCAGGCCAGTGCCACTGCTGCAGCAATAAAGTGGTGAGAGGGGAAGGATTAGAGTACACTTACTGAAGGAAGAAGTAAATTCTCCTTTCAGGGTCTGAAAACATCACCTCCACTTCCCTAAGCTCAGTGAATATCAAGCTGTTTCTGAACTTGCCTCCATCTGGAAGTACAATTATTGCTAGTTAATCTTAAAATGCCTTTGGCAACTGTCATTTGGGGTTTTTTTTTATATTATCCTTAAAACTTTTCTAATGGTAASTACACATGCAGTGAGAAATAATAGCCCTTTGTGTAACACGCTTTGTCCAATCATTTTTACAGTGTTTTTCTCAATTTCAGAAGTTATTATCACAGGACAGATTGAAAGCTGAGCCATCATACCACAGCTTAAGTGTAGCAGTGAAATGTTCCCTCTTTTTCTCCCTTTCCCCTCCAGCTTCTTTTATTTTTCAAACCAAAGGCGTACAGGATGCTAATTGTGACGAAAATATTATTATTTCTCAAGAAAGCCAGCCTAATTCCAGGACAGCATTTGCTGCTCTGCTCTCAGATCTCAGCCTGCGTGGCTCTTTTGGGCTTCTCCCAGCCTCCAAAACAGCAGTCATTGCCTGCCACGGACTTCTGCTGATGCCACAGGTTAAACAACAGGGAAGGACTCAGGCCCTGCAGAAACAAAAAATAAGATAGTGTCTTCCACTTAGCTTTGATGCCAGGCAAGTGCTSTGGATCTAAGAAGGGAGAAGCCTGCAGACTGAGACAGCTGGGGGCAGTGGTAAGAGAAGTTCACTTTGAGACAATGCAGCTGATGTGCTGAGTGTAGGGCCACAACAATTTCCCCTTGTTTTAACTTGGAGCAGGCAGGGACAGGCTGCTGCAGGAGAGAGGGATCCTTGAGATCTTGCGTTGGCACTGATCTCTGACTTGCTAGGAGATCACAGCTGGCTGGGCTGCCCTGGCTCCTGGAACTGCCCAAGCCGGAGAGTTACCTTTAAAGCACTAAAATTTAAAAAAAAGTATAAGAAATCCACTGAGGAGCCACTTTTAGTACCAACGTTCTCCAGTGTGAACCCCAGTGTTTAGAATGGGAAATGCTTGAGGCTAACTCTGAACACATGTTCAAACTCACATGCAAAGATTGTGAAGGACAACACTGAATCCAAAATGTGCCAAAGATATCAACTCTAAGTTCAGTGCCTGGTCTATGCATAGTGCTTGTCTCCTTTTGTCATTATTTTTTTCCCCTCTTATRCTTCTTTTAGAATGCCTGATTGATGGAAAGCACTCAAAAAATCATGAGGCAACAACTGCCCCAGGTATGATCCTGGATTAACTCTCAGGATCTGTTGACTTTTCTACAACCAGCCCTGGCAGCAAAGGTTGGCACCTACCTTCTTGAGCCTGAGTGTCCTTCCTCCTTGTGAAAAAAGCAATCTGTTTCCCATCAGAAATGTTATTTCAAATTCAGCCAGCAGTGTTTAAAGCAAAGGTCACCATTAGCTCTGAATGTGCTAATGCACTGTGCTTATCATGGTTCTGTATCGACTCTAAATTTCAGAACATGAGGCTATAACACTTATTCCACCTWGGATTCTTAGCAGTCACTTAAAGCATGTTTTCATAGTAGCCTCTATATATTTTACCAAAACACTCAGAGGATTTCATCTTGAAGTTTTCAAAATAGTTTTACAATTTTACCTCTAGCCTATACCTATAATTTGAAATTTAAAATTTTGTGTCCCTTCGGTATATTTGTTTCAGGGCCTGAAATAAATTAAAAATCAAAGTCCCAGCCTACGCTATTGGAAGAAAAATTGAAAGCCAGATAATGTTAGGCAGCCAGAGCTAGCAAATGATTAAAGAGTGGTAGGTAACTTAGCTCCAGTCTGTGGCAGGTGACTGCATTCTGCAGCTTGAACAACAGAAATCTCTCTGCCAGGCACAAAAGGAAGGAGGTACTAACCATATATTCAGGTTAGGGCCATGTGGGATGTGTGTACATAGTCTGCTGCAGTTGACTGACAGTCACAATGCACTATTTATCAGCTGGGAGTTTTTGTAGTAATCTTAAAACTGTGAAGYAATTTATAAGGTCTTCCTTTCACTCAACATGTTCTTATCAGAGAAGCAGGTAACAGAATAACTTGGGACTGAAATCTAGTCTAATATTTCAGAGCCCTTGAGACCCAGCTTAGACCATTTCTCTGTCTGAAGATAATCTCCTACTAAACTAAATGGATGGTGCTTTGTTTTGTCCACATAAAAATAGCACTAAGACTTTGTACCTGAAAAAAGCAAGAGTTTGAGCTCCCTGATGTGCATGCATGGAAAAAAAAAATCTTGTTTACCCAACAAAAGAATGAGCTAGGGATGAAAAAATGCAGATGCTAAAGCAGACTAAAAATTGATTGGCACAAAATTTTTCCTCAAGTTGTAGATATTCTGGGTACCCTGCACTTACAGGGCAGATAACTAATGACATGTCTCTCACTCTGGAGACATTAGGCCAAAAGCAGCTCTCAGTTACCCAACCTGAAATCTCAAATAAATCTTCTGATGTTACCACAGAGTTTTGTCAGCTTCACTGAGAGCATAGTATGATGTCTTGTTTACAAAATTAAGCTCTGAAAGGTACATCTGTTTGTGCGTTTTGATTTGCCAATAAAATAATTTTATGGAGGTAAATTTATGCAAATACTTGGAATATAAATCCAAAGGAGAATTTTAGTCCTGTATTCATTAAAGATTATGCACCATTTTACAAGAAGGTACTCAAAAATACAATATGGAATACAGTTAAAAGGAATAAATTCACAGAGATTTCATATTCTACCAAGTCTTTGCTCCCTAAATGTGTATAAGTGAGTGCTCCCCTAAGAGAAAAGAGTTTACATGCCCCAGTCCTTGTATTCATCTACTTAAAAATATCAATACATTTCTCCATGTCACACAGACAGCATTACCCCTCTATCTTTAATCATGCACAGAGTCAGGAGAAATCATTAGACTTCCCAAAGGCCAGACAGGGAATACAACATGTAAATAAGGAGAGAAATGCAGTTTCCCTGCACCAACCCTCAAATTATACTTGATCCTTTCATAGGGGATGGAACATTGTGAAAGGATGGGGGGACTGGGAACAATGTCTATGTTAACTCCCAGATCAACAGATACCAAAATGAAGTCAGAGAAACTGTTATCTTAAGTATTTATTTACATTTTTAGGTACACCATACCTGAGTGTATGCAGCTTATAGTTTGTTCACTGGAGGCAGAACAATTCATAAAGGACTGCTGCTTCCTTTCCCCTGCATGGAAAAATTCAACACTGCAGGTGAGGTGTTAGGGGAATGAATTCCAGAATATAAAAATCACATCAGTCTTTCAATATGAGGATCACCTGCAGGCTTTCACACAATTTTTTTATGCTTACRACAACTCTGTTTAAAAGAAAACTTAAGGGATGGCTGGCGATGAAGGAATTCGTTTTTAAAGCAGGCATTCGGAAAAAGCGGTGAAGGAAGAAACACCATTCATTTTTCTCAAAGAAAGAAGACATCAATTCCACAATGAATACATCTATAAATTATCATTTATTAACTTTAAAAAATAAGTTTTTCTAGCTTGCTTTGGCAACCCTGTAGTAACTCTCCTGCAGGCTGCAGAACCATGTTCTTGATGGTAGGAGCTMGCCAATTCCCAAGGAGCCTGCTTTGCTGACATGATTTTGGGACAAGGAAGGTAACACAAGCTCCATGTATTTGCTGGGGGTGCCAAAACTCATACCACTTAGCTCTGAAGAATCTCTATTTGATTTAAATTAAATAGTCTGCTGGAGTTTAGCACAGTGGATGAGCCTACTGACKCACACCCAGCTCTTACAGCCTCAATGACACTGGCCAGAGCAAGGAGACAATTGCCAAAATCACTTCAAACCAGCTGGCAGACAGCCACTACTACATGAACTAGAGCAACCCTCAAATGAAGCACAGCTCACCAAATTGATTTTGATAGGCCAGAGAATACAGGAACAGTTTAGGCTGACCACAGGCACTGGGCAAGCCATAAATTCACCAGCAGCACCATGCGGAGATCAGGAACTGGAGCAGCTGCACCCAGAGCAGGGCTTGTCAGCACAGACAGCTTTTCCCTGCACCATCAAAGGCACAACCCTGCTCCCCTATCAGGTAAAAGCTGGTGCCATCATTCAAAAGCCTATCAATTTTTCTGAGACATTTTGTCAACCTTTCTTCAAAAAACATTGAGGCAGCCTAAAAACACCCCACAGATTTGAATGTCACTGCCAGTGGTTTAGTCTATCACTATCTCCTCACTCTCAGCTTCCAACCAGCTTTAGAGAGTGACATTTGTGCACCTGAGGATGTGTGAGCTGACACTATGTACTTTTTCAGGTGGTTCTATCTTCTCCTGATTTTAATAACAAAAACATTTTCAAGCTGCACTTTCCACAGAGCCCATCAATGTAGAACACATAAGTGATTCTTTAATTTCATGTACCAAATGTCCATACGACTGGGTGTCTGCTACACTGCCCAATGTTTTTTTGTTCATTTAAAATGTAAATTTTCATAGGGAAATGCATAATATGATCAGGATTTTTCTAACACATAAATGAACAGCAGTCAGGCTGGAAGCTGCTCTTCATATGCTGAATAACAAATACAATCCTTTCACACCTCCTTGCAGCGTTCCCCCAATTCCCACTCAGCCTCTTTCCTCTCCACACCATTCTGCACTCAATACTGCCAAGTGGAACACATGTAAGGAAAGCCAGGAATTTTTTCTTTGCCTGAGAAAAGATGAACCCATGGGCTATGGATGTAAAGAAAGGAATGAACAGATACTGAAAGACACAGAGAAAACACGATTTCATAGTTCGCAGTCACACTCAGCGCAGTCGATCCCTGATCTCCCCATTTCCACAATGCAAATAATCCCCCCTGTGCAGCTGTGCAAGGATACAACAAGCAGTGCCTTTATAATGGTAGGCTGTCTTCACTCCAGGAAATTCTTCACCCAGTCTTTTTACATCAGGTTTGGAAAGGTAAAATATGTAACAACAACACAAAACTCCAACCACAAACCATACCCCTCCATGAAAGACCCCATGACCCAGAGAACTACTGTTTTCCTTCAGAAGGGAGTAAAAGCCCTTTCTAGTTCTGAACATGTCAGAATTTTTCATTTCCAAATGACTATGCAAGAAGCAATGAAGTCATCTTTACAGAATGCTTTTGAAGAATTATATAAATAGTTTCTCAATCCTGTTTCTCAGTGAAGAATYACAAGCATATTCAGGCAAAGGAAGGTTTTTGGGCTTCAGCTCAGTGCTTCTCCTTCAGAGAACTGATCAGCTGAAAACAAATGCAGAGCAATACCCTTGMTATTTATGGAGTACAAAAGGTGAGAACCTCTGATCCTCAGGCCTGTGAGACCTGCTTTGTGCTGACACCCCAGAGCAGGAGATACTTCTGCCACATCACTGTGATGCCTTATGAATGCTGCCCTAGAACAGAGACTAGACAGAGCTAAAGAATAGAGTAGGGATTTTTTAAGAGGCCTCAATAGATCCACCTCAATAGATCCAGCAGCACAACACAAAATGGCCACAAAATGGACGACCAGTCACGGGGTCTCTCCCTTTTATAAGTTTTGGTCCATTAGCATATTGGAACTAATTGTCCAATTACAGCTTTAGCCCGTGATGTCCCAYCCTTCTTGTTTTCTGTCTTTGGTCAATCGTTGTTTATACTCTCGGGCCTGAGATCTGGATGGGCTGTCCTTGGGTCCCCAGCTAGAGAAGGAATTGCTTTGTCTCCCTGCTCTGTGAAGACAGCTTACTATCCCCTAATATGAAGTGTAGACTTACACACTAAAGCAGCACAGAATCTGAAAAATATAAAAGATAAAACCTGAGGCATCGACGGTACCGTGAAAGAACCAGATGTGCTTGTGGCAAGCACTTTATAGGGATGTCAGGCTCCCAGGTGCTTCCCAGCATTTCTTGGCTCACACCACCAAGCCATAGCAAGGCAAACTTGCTTCAGTGGGTTACAGCAGCTGCCCCTGCTCAGCCTGCCGTGCTGTTGTGCAGGAGTCAGCTAGATGGTGCTCATGGGGTGGCAGCCGATGTGCAAAGTCACCTCTGGGATTTCTCTGCGGGCCTCCTCCCCYGCCTGTGGCATCCCACACAACCCAAGCACGCTGTCACCAATGAAAGGACCCGCAGGAAGGGGATGAAGGAGGGAGGTGAGAGTAAAGCAGCATCTCGGATGCTGTGTGAGCCCAGATCCTTACACAACCACGCTGGCTTTCCAGGGATGGGCTGCARGGGAGAAACAGGCTGGGGCTGTGTGTGTGAGCCAGCTCATTCACTCCTACCTGGCAGCCTGAAAAGAGCACAGCACTGACAATTTGGGAAGGAACCACGTTGTTGGAGAGACGTGACAATTTGGAAGTTGATTTTCCTCTGACAAATAGCAATGCTAGCTGTAAGATTCATCGTGGTCAGATGGAGTGTGTCTTCATGGGTGTTTGAAGTTAGAATTAATTAGTAGCTTTTAGCAGTCTGTGAAGTTGCCTAGTTTTGCTGGATTAATTGCATATTGCAGAAAGTGATGTAAAGACACACTGTGCTAACTCCCAGTAAATACGAAAAACTCAGAGTGCACKGGAATTGTTTGGTGTGGACACATTGTTTTGATCCATTGAGTGGCAGAATACTTATAAATTGTTAAATCTGAAGATTCCACTTGGTCCCTTGGGCCRAAAGTTTGTGTGAAAATTTCATTTCAAAATGACAAGCCTATATATGCACAGGAATGGTTTTCTAAATAAAACCCTAGATCATTTTTTATTAATCTAATGTCTAAAATGCCCAGAGGCATAGCTCCATAAAAATTTTAAACTTTAAACAAAAGCTCCTTTTGAGTTGCAGGAAAACRAAACATTCTGAAAGCAACAGTTTGTATTATTTATTGTGATGTTTACTTAGCAAGAGAACTTGATGAGTTAATTCTCRGTGGAAGCACTGAATTACTTTAGGAACAGAAGCCCAATTAATTAAGGATCATTTCCTATTGATTTCACTGTACTACAGTCCAGACTCAGAGTACCTGCTATACTCCTATACAAGATAAACACAATAAATAATAATATACTYACACCAGTTACTGCTGTCCTGATGACTTGTAATTTTCAGAGAGGAAACACTTCYAAGACTTTTATGTGAACATAATAAAAGCCAGAACGTCTCTTGAAAGACAGAGAACAGGAAAACACAGAAGAGGCACTGTATACACTCCAGATAAAAGACAATAGTCAAATGAAGAGACAGGTTTAAAAAGTATACAAAAGTGGAAACACATACATTTGTATTGGAGTTATCAATAGGAAAATGACAAATTTAATGCCYAAAGCTGGGAATTTTTTACAGTGCAAAACCTGAATGCATTTGGGATAYGCACTGTGGCTAGACTTTAAGCCCAGATTCACCTCACAACTTCATTATAAGCAGAAATCAAGCCCTGGAAATGTCATTATTTAATAACAACCAGCAGCCTGCTGCATGGCCATGAAGAGCCRGAGCACAGGTTTTCTCTCTAGGTGTGTGTCCTGGCTCCAGGCAAGACAGGGTTAACTTTTGCAGCAGCCAAGAGGGGCAAGGCCAGGACCCTGGGATTTTTCCATATCACCTCATTCCACGGCAGGGGAAGGGAGGGTGGTGGTGTTTCCCCAGTTTTCTGGTGTGTGCAGTGGTGTAGTGCCAGATTCCCTGTGGTGAGCAATCACCTGAGGATGGTTTGCCTGTCTGGTACACTCTGGTATTTGGATTGTTGCTGCTTGCTTTCTTATCTCATTGCTGTTTCCAGTGAATTGTTCTTGTCTCAGCACGCGATCTCTGCCTTTTTATAGCCCCAGTTCTCCTCTCCATCCTGTCTCAGGGAASGGTGGGGTGGAAGTGAGTGGGCAGCACATGGTCTGGGGTGTTTCAGTGGGAACACTAAACTGGGAAATACCATTCTTAAATACCATTCACAAGGGTGAACTTTTCCATCCTGGAGACAGGCTGGAGCCCCATGYGCCCTCCCTGTCAACGGCCTTTCCACCCAAAGCAAAACAATGACATCCCTATAAAGTGCTTGCCACAAGCACGTCTGGCTCTTTCATGGTGCTGCTGGTGCCTCAGGTTTTATCTTTTATATTTTTCAGATTCTGTGCYGCTTTAGTGTGTGAGTCTGGGCTTCATRTTAGGGGATGGTAAGCTCTCTTCACAGAATGGGTCGACAAAACTGCAGCCACAACACAAAACAATTCCTTCTCTAGCTGGGGACCCAAGGACAGCCCATCCAGATCTCAGGCCCAAGAGCATAAACAACAATGGAATTAAGAGAGAAAAGAAGGATGGGACTTCATGGGCTAAAGCTGTAGTTGGACARTCAGCTCCAATATGCTAATGGACCAAAACTTATAAAAGTGTCAGACTCTGTGACCTGTYATTCATTTTGTGGCCATTTTGGATTGTGCTGCCCAAGGTGGATCTATGTGAGGCCCATGTGCCCCCACTGCCTTTCCACCCACAGCAAAACAATGAGTTCCATTATCCCAGCTCTGAAAAGAACAATAACAAAATTTAGGGTGAAGTTTTGGTTCAGTTCACAGGCAAGTTGCACTGCAAGATTACTGAAGGAAGACAGATATGTTCGACTCAGTTCAGAAAATTTAGCAAACAGTACATGCATTAACAGAGTCCTCTATGAAGAACTTCAGAAAGTTCAGCATTTCTTTGGTACAACCATGTGCRTTTTCAAACAATTTACATAAAATGGTGTTCTTTGAGGGACAACTACAGAAACAAGTTGTCTGGCTACAGTTTTCAGACCTGCTTTTGTTGAGTACAGCACCTGCAGCTGTGATATCTCTGCTTGCTCTTAAAGGAAGCAGAGATATCACACCTCTGTTTTGGTCTGCTACCTCTCTCCACTCCCTGACTGTTTCCTGCCCTGAAGCCCACACAGCAGTGTCAAGTGACCCAGCTTTTTTGYTTGCACCCAATCACTAAAAAGACCACAGGGCCATAAAGATTTGATTTTTGCTAGAGGTTGTCAGGCTAACTGCTAATTATTGTCTTGTACAGCAACTTTTCTTTCAGCTCTCACTGCCTACATGGCCTCACTTTTTTTTTTTTCCACTTAGCCTTAAGAAATGACAAGAAGCACACCCAGGAAGTTCAGCCAGATTTACACCTCATGATGCCCATCAATATTGTACAGAACAGCAACAACACAGGAAATAAAATACTCACCTTTACTTGGACAGTAGGACTGAACAAATCACTTGAGCTGAGGCCCTAAACAAGGCTGCCAGCCATGAAAAATAATGCATAAAGGTATCAACTTTTAAAAGACCTCTAAGCATCTTTATTAGCTAAAGGAGAAGGAGAAATCCTATCTTGAAGTTATGGCAAGGAGAAAAGGAAGMTGGGAGCAGTGCACACAGAGCAGGAGGAGTGCAGAGTGCCTAAAAGCAGAGCACTGACTCACCAGGAGAGCATCCTCCTAGACCTGAGGTCAGGCTCCTCAAGAGCAGCAGATGAATCAGCAGAGCTCCTAGATCTTCATGGACAGGCATCAGGACTCCCAGGCAGGGCTGCAGGGACTGGGGCTGGCAGTAATAGTGTTCTTTGAAAGCCTTTGGAAGCTGGAAAAGAAGGAGAGAAAAAGGAAGGTCTCAGAGCCTTTGACTTCTGCCCATTAAGCTCAGACTCTTTGAGCTTAGACTCAGCAGGAGGACAGGAGTTAACCACAGAAAATGGCCTTTACATTTCTTCTACTGGTTACATTCTGGGTTTGCTTAGACAGAGGATGGACTCAGAGTGTGGCCATTTTTTTGGCCTCAGGAGCAAAAGGACTCAAGGAAGTGACCAAATCTAGTTTGAAAAAGAAGAAACAAAAGACCATTTAAAAATAATTCTAGCCAATTATTTAAAATAAGACATTATGTGAAAATAATTATTCCAAATCTAAGGTCATGTGTACGAAATGTGAACATGAGATAGAAGGAGCTGGGTTTTCCAGCCTGGAGAAGTGAAGGCTGAAGGGAGTCAATTTTTTGTCTTCAGCTACCTTTAGGGGTTGTAGATAAGGGAGCCAGACTTCTCTGCATCTCACACTGAGAGGATGAGAGGTAATGACTGCAATGGAGCAAGGGCAGCTATAAGGGAATGCAGAGAAAGATATTCTTCACCATCAAGCTGGTCCACCACTGAAGCAAGAGCCTCGAGGGGCTGGAGGAGCTCTGTCCATGGAGATTTGCAAAAAGCTTGACCTTCACTACAGTGTGCAGCTTGTGAGGCACCATAAAAACTCAAATTGAAGTTGAGACAATTTATGGAGGAAAGCTGTAGCCATGTGTCCTATTTCTGCTGCCACTSACATATTTGTCCCCCATTCTCTGGTTTTGTTTTCGTCATACTGGAGGGTGCCATGAATGCATCAGTGCAACTGCAAATGCAGACATTGCTCAATCCAGTTACACAAATTAAATGTTTTCTATGTTTCAGCCTATTTTGGGGGTTTAGTGTATGCTGAAAAGCTGGGAAAAGTACATTTCTAATGCACTAGTTAGGAGGATATAAGGTGCCTGACCTCCAGGTCATACACACAGGTCTAGGAACAACTAGATTCAGGGACACAGACTGCTGCAGTTTATTTTTTGTTGTTGTTGTTGCTGCTGTTCTTTCCTGCTGGCAATAAATAAAAACCCCAAAAGACATAATTTTGGATGGACATAGCAGGAGCTCACTTCACGGAAAGCAAGACTGGAACCTTACCCACTGACACGCAATTATTGAACTCYCTTCATGCCCCCATGCACCAGCTGCACTGCACAGGGGGAGCACAGCACCACTAAGAAAATGCTCTGATATGCAGGTGGCCATGACTGGACAAAGGAACAGGATTCAGGGATAATTCCCAGTGCAGGAGGTGGTGTGCACAGCGAGTGCTGACTGACTGCTGGGGTGGCCCACCTGCAAAAAAATCCATGGCTAGGGCAGCACCCTCCCCTCCATCCAGCCCATTCTGCAGTACTTGCACAGAAAACTCATAGTGATGATTATTTTTATTACTATTATTTTTATTACTATTAACTTGTTAACTGTGTCAATAAGACAAAGTAAACAAACACAACAATCACAACAGTCTATAAATTCAATGCACAAACAGCAGTTACACAAGGTTGCTTAATAATTCATTTTAGTCAGCTTCAGAGTAACTTCTAACAGAAATAAATAACAGGAGACCATGAAAAAAATCTAAAACCCAAAACACCGCTGTGTGTGCTGTGAACTCTTGTTCCTGTGGAGTCTTTAATGTTTTGGAACATGATATGCAGCAGACACAGCAATTTATAAGGTTTTCCATACTTTTGTTTTGTTTTACATGTGTTCCTGTCCAACTGAATTTTCGTCAAAGCAAAGCCTCAAGTTTTTGTAAGCGAAAAATCCACTTGGTAGCAAGAAGAGGACAACGTGACAGCAGAGAAGCTGGCATGTGCAGGGCAGAYGGCAGCCAGGACACATCCAATCTGCTGGGCATGTGTGCCTGCTGAGATTGGACCCTGGAAWGGGCACTTCAGACCCTGGGCATGGGGAACCTCTCTGCAAGTTCCAGCTTCACTCCCCAGTCCATGGGCAAAGCCAGAATGTTCACACAAGGGCTCGCTCACCTCACACCTCGCCCGTGGTGCTGCTGAATGTACAAATGTCCTCAGTTTTTCCTTTCCTTTTCCATTTTATACACTTGTCCATGTCCTAGAAAACAAAGTAAGGACAGAAATTAGGAAATTCTGGTGCATTTTTTTCTTGGAACACTCACCACAACCACACTTTTCATCCTCACAGCAAATCACATCATAGTCAGGGTTTGCAATTTTCGATGAGAAAAAATGTAAATTTTAATCCACTAAGAATTGTTTCAACCTTTCCAACAGTACCTTCTGAGTGCAAAGTAGCTGTACAGCATCACATAATTTATGTGATATTGTATTCTATCCAGTGATGCTTGTTCAGAACATAGATTACTACCCAAAGACAAGGGGAAATAAATAAGAAATGAAAGAAAAAAATAATGATAGTGTGAGGGGTTGGTTTCCTTACCCCTCAGAGTTCAATTGTTGGTGGTTATTGATTTAATTTCACAGCACAGGCCCACATTGATAAAGGATAGCACAGTATAATATACACATAACAGGGGAAATTATGGAAAAATAAGGATGTGGTTTTCTTAAACTAATTTTATTTTGTTACTATATCATTCCCCACATTGATCTTTTGCATTTATTAACAAATAGTAAAATATATTCTTATAAGAGGGAGGAAAAGAAAAAATTTGAAATTTTAACACCATGAATGGCTGAAAAGTTTCTTCTGAAACTTCACAAGAAAACTATTCAACTAACCATTTCTCTTAGGAGTTTTTGCTTTCCATGGAAGAGAGTGGATATTTTTCTAATCTGAAATGTATAAAGATGGGAAGATAAAAAAAAAAGACTATGYAAAAAATGAAAAGGATTTTCGAAACATAAGTTATTGCAATACCTCTTAGAAGTTATATTTCAGATAGAGAAGAAATATGAACTATCTATGCCCCTGCAGTGAGGATCCCAGTGGAATGCTACATCCCATCAAACATGGGAGTTTGTGGTAGCTCYGTGGCAAGAGCTCCAGTCAGAGTCCTGTGGTTCAAGGGAAAATAATGAACCAYACACCAGAGCTATAACACTTCAATATACTATGGAAAGCTTTCAAGGCTCACATTGTACTTAGTACTACTTTATTTTTTTCTTAAATAAAAGTGACCATTGGCAAAAACAAGCATTTTCTAACCATAGTAGGTGYACCAAGCCTGAGTCTGTCCTGCTCATTTTTTTTCCTATTTCTTTGGTGGTGTGGAGCCCTGCAGCACAGGTGAGAAACAGGACCCGTACCTGGAAAGAACAGGGAAATTCCCAAGCCAAAGACCTGCCACAGAGCAGTGCCCTGTTTGGTCTGCCAGGGATCAGCAGCTCTCCAGTGTTTAGCATTAGCATTGCCTTCCTGGCACCCACAGAAGCTGGGTTTGGCTTGGATCCCAAATGTTTACGTCAACATCAATTTCCAGGTTTTGAAAGATGTGCTCTTTCAAGCAAAAAAAAAAAAAGATGTTTTAGAAACCACTGCCATGCTTCAGTGTAGAAAATTTTACAAGCTAATAAATTTAATTTAAGGTATGGCCCAGGTTTTGCTGTTTTTATTGAAGTTGTCCACTGATCCTTCGCCTAGAAGAAGAGGGACCAAAGACCCCACAGCATCTTTTGCAAAACACTTCAAGCCTTGGAAACTGTTGAAACTCTGGCACTCCAAGTAAACACTGCCATATTTTTGGAATGTTTTTTCATCCAAATTCAGTAGTACAGCATGAACTTCCCTCAAATAACAACACAGCTCCCCCAGGGTGTAGATAATACACGTAATCACCACAGTCTCTGTCTGTTCTAGTTAACACTTCTTAACAACAGATGTAATCTTCAGTGAGACCCAGCTTTTACAAATTGCTGCTAATATGAATCACGCTTAATTTGTCCAAGTATCTCTTCTAAAAAGCTTATGTTTTCCCTAAAGGTATTTAAATTAGGAATCCTTAGCTGCTAATTGAATATGAACTTGGATAACTGAGCAGGTCACCCTGTTTCTGAAACAGAGGATGAAGGATTGCTCTGACCAGAGTAAGTGAGGTGAACATGTCTGATTTACASTGAATAAAACCTTTGTGATGCAGTAAAGGTTTGACAGGCACAATTGCAACTGGTCTTGGGTGAAGAGCACCAGGTGATGCTTTCAGAACTTKGCCAGCAGCTCAAGGTCACTGCCACAGAATGAGTTCTGTCACTGCATTCATTTTTATTGTTTAAGTGTCTGGCAAATTAGGAAGGACTTCAGTTCAAGAGWGTTTTTTAAATTCACTAAGTATATGCTACGTTCAAACATCATTAGGACAGTAAAATGATCTGACAAAAGAGAGGGATTTTTGACAGGATATATTGCCTGTTGCAAAAGCTTTCAGAGCAAAGAAAAGCAGGCTCGTTGCTTTTAGAGCACCAAATCACTGTCACATGTCAGTGCAGGTATTGAATGTGGTCCAAAATTTTAGAMCTCTTCCAAAGCAACAGACCTTTACATCTCCTAAAGATTTTGCAGACAGTTCAAAATTGTACTTTGGTATTTTTATACAATGATAATGGTTCAAAAAGTCATTTAGCACTGTTTATTGCTTTTTATTTTGGTGTAGTAATATTGGAAATATATATATATTTTAGGAGACATAATGCTGTCAGAGAACTACTTAATCAGCATATGAAAGTGCATTGAAACAAAAGCTGTGAGTACATTTATCAAGTTAGGGATGAATATTGCCCAAATGGCTCAAATAGAGAGAGGGGAAATGGAACAGCATGGAAGAGAAATCAAACCATCACTGATCCCATAAATGCAGAAAAAGGACAGATAACAAACATGATATTAACTTAAAACTCATAAGGTTCTATTTTATTCTGTGTGTGTTAAATGACAGCTTTGCTGCAAAAAGCAAGTTTTGCTTTAAACACAGATAACTGTGAGCGCACACTGGGGAATACTGAGATTGTGCTTGTAGCACAATATACATTCCATTTCCAYCCAGTTCAACCTGAACCCCTCCCCKTTGCCCACCATCACCAGTTTTCTTTAAAACAGAAACCAGATTTTTTTCAGATATATTGMAAAATTTCCCTTTTACGTTTCTTTTTGTGACATGCACATCCGTGGTAATTGTGGAGTTTCTGGATATCTTTCTGTTCCACAGAATGGCAAGACACCACAATCAAGGGTGGTAATTATGGTATTTCCTCAGATATGTGAGACAAGAGGTGGAAGACTTCACACAAGCTACAGATGTGGTTGCTTCACAAACCGTTACCAAAACGTGATCCTGTRGTGGAAAAGGGTGGGTTTGGCAGAGGGAGAATCACTGGGGCTCAAAGGTACAGAAGGAAGAGAATGAGGCAAGCAGGGCTCAGCCTTTCAACTCCAGCACTTCAACAGCAGACAGAGCAAAGACCCTTGCAAAGATCAATACTTGCAGGGGAAAAAGGGGCATCTTTTACTGTGGGCTTGAATGCTCTGTACCACAGAGGTTTTCTGAGTTGCTTTCTATTCAGCCAACTTTTATTACAAAACAGGCAAAAAAGGATTCACCTTGCAAGAGGTGAAGTAAAAAGGAAAACATAAGACTACATAAAACAAGATCTATCCTCAAAAARGCTATCTTTGCTTTTAAAGCTGCTTTGTTCTCCTTGGGGGTTTTRTAAAACAAGACCTGGAAAATGCAAATATTTCCAGTAATGCTTGCTTGAAGGGACAGTGCTTTAGCGACAGAAAGTCTGTCCCAGCACCCTGGCTGTTCAGCACTGCCCCTGGCTCAGGGTCCCACTCTGCTGGTACATTAAGCCTCCTGGCTCAGTCAGCAGCAGGAATTGGACAGCTCAGGGTGAAAATGGCTTTGGGAAATTTTTCCTTTGGGAAAAAGAGCCTGGAGGAGGGGAGAAGTGAAAGCCGTGAGCTTACAATGCTGCATGGTYTGGGTCTAGTGAACCACTCCCCCAAGACTAGACCTAACTAGGCTGTGAGGGACTGGASAGGGAACAAATCAGATTTCTGTTTGGGAGACAAGAGGCAAAATGGAAATACATTTTAAAAATACATTTTATAAAACTATAGACTATCAGGTTGAAAGAGACCTCAAGGATCATCTGGTCAAACCTTTCTTGGCAYGGCGTAGACAAGATGGCCCAGCACCCTGTCCAGGCACTCAAATGTTCAACACTGGGGAATCCACCACTTCCCTGGGGAGAAAAGGAGAGCAGAAGACCATATTTTCTCAATTTCCTCACAGGAGTCACTTGTTTCTATCACTCCAGTAGCTAGTTAAAATCCATTTACTTTTTTTCCCCTGATACAGGCAATGCAGATTCCCATGATGCAGCTTCTCCTCACCCTTCATAGCTTTTCCTTCATAGACTTATCATTTATGATGAGACAATGTGGCAACTTTTTTTTCTTTTTTAATCCAAATATATCTAACRAAGAAAGAGAAATATTTTCTCTTACTGATTTCCAACTCATCAGCAGTTAAAAATCATGAAGCTTCTSGAAACTGAGGGTGGGGGAGGGAAATCTGCAGCCTCATGTCACCTGTGAGAGCAGAGCATAATCCTCCCACATTTGGTAACCTTGCAGACACAGAGAACTATAGAAGGCAGCAATATTCACTGATCAAGAATCTTTCTGACTCTGCATAACCCTCAGTCACACATATCCTTGAATGCTGTTTCCAGCCACTCTGTCTATTAAGAAGTTATTTAGTGCAGGCATGACTCTTAATTCTACATCATACTGAGGTTGCCCAACGCTCTCCATTTTGGATGTGCTTTCAGCTGCCAATGGCTTTGCCAAACTTGTGTTCTGTGCCACTTGTCTGCCTCATGTTAATTAGCTCTGTAGAATACAAACACAACACACCCTGCACCCACAGAGCTTTGCCCAGATTAGAAGAAATTGTAAATGATGAATGGAAAAAAAAATTCAGTTAACYATGCCATGCTTTGATGAGGGGATCTGAAATATTTTTCTGTGTTCAAAATGCTGTCATTGCTCTATTAGTAAAAATCTGTACCACATCAACCACCTTAAAAGATTTTGTGTGTTTTTCCCTTACCTTCCCTATCAAGATGCTTATTCTTAAGCTACTTACAGTTTATCACCTCAAGTCCCAGGGCTGAGTCTGTGGGCACAAGACTGTGACTGAGTCTGTGGGCACAAGACTGGCAGGGGAGAGTTCATCTTCTGCTCAGATTTCTGCTCAACTGGGGCAGTGGGAAGCAAGGACAACAGAGAGATCCCCCTGTCAGCAGCAACAAAACAGATGGGCAGGGACTRGTGCTGGGGACACAGGTTTGCTCTTCCATCCAGCTCTCCCAACATCTCTCCTCTCTGCCCAGATACCTCTGTTAGATGGAGTCCYGTGGAAAGCACTTGCTTTTGGGAAGCTTTTTTGTTGCTTAAATGCTGGAGGTGGATTATAAAGAGGGAAGGACTGGTTAGAGTGTTTTGAGGTGTGGGAAGAAGGAAGTTGCTAAGAGAAAAGACTAATTTGGGCTCCTAAATGTCTCATTACTTGCTCATGCATATTCCTAGTCCAAGGCTGAGAAAGAAATCATTGCATATCCAGCCCTGACAGCAACTTAAAGCCTGGATTCTGCATTCTTTCTCTCTCAGTGAGGAGGCAGGAGACCTCAGGCTGTAACTTCAGTTATGCACCCACTTGTTGGGAAGGATGCTCCTGCATGTGCTCACATTTCTGGTTATGGATGCACAGGAATGAGCAGATAATTCTTATGTCCTTTACCTTCTCAGGACAAATGAGCACAGCTAAAAACTGTCAGARCTTTGAGTGCAGCATTCAGTACTTAGACAGCACATCTGAAAGAATATGGTATATAGGGAAAGAGGAAAGACACAACTTGCTCCAAGAAATAACATTCTTCATTTCCCTCCCACCTCCCCCTTAGTCATCTGCTTCATGGAGCAAGTGAATAAAAAATCATGATCCAGAGGGTAATGGCTGGCTAAGAGAGGCTCCCAGGTCCACTGCAGGCCTGCTATGCTTCAAAACATAGCTCTTGCTTAGCACTGACAGCTGAATCCTCATCTCTGTAATCTATGGCCTGGCTGTGGAGTTCTCTGCTCTAATTATTCTGCATTTGTCTCTCCTCTCAGCCTGGAACAGGTTTTCAAAGGCCTGAGACCACTGGAATGGGGAAGATTTATGGAGTCAGTCAACGCTGGCTGCATTCTGCAGAACTTTGAATAAGAACCAAAAGGCTATTTGAATCTTTGGAGGGAAGTTTCCCTCTGATTCGAGCATTATTCACTTCCTGGTGCACTGAAGTTGAAGGATTAAGTAACTTTTCCCAAATATAGAATGCATCACACCCAGTAACACACACACACACACACACACACACACACACACTGCTGCCTTCTTGAAGTGAAGCGTCTGAGGAGGAAAATGAGATTACAAATTTAGGAGTATAATGAGATCAAGTTAAATTCACACCATTTACCCGCCTAGGCACAATCTATGTCATTAGAAAAGATTAATTTTTTCGTTGCAATTTCTAATCTCATTATACCTTTTGTCACAAGGATGATTTATCAGAATTTCAATACTTAATGCCATACATTTTGTACGTTCACTTGGCTTCTCCAGTATTTTATATTTTCATTAGCTGGTATCCACTCACTCATGCCATACCACTCAGCACAGCTATAAATAGAGAGACCAACCAACCAAATCCCACAATATTGAAAAGGTCAAAGTAGTATATTACATTACTATAACTTAGAGAATACTATTTACAAGGTATTAAAACTTTGACTCCTTATTTATGTGACAAAGAAAGTAGAGAAAATAGGAGGCACTGTGAAATGATCACATCATTACCAGACATCCTTGGGAAACTGAGGGATTGTAAACCCCTCAACATTATTATTTTTACAGCCTAATATAATTTCATGTTATTCTTTAGGTACTGTATATCTTATGCTAAGACAGTGGTCTCCTCACTAGCACTTTTTATGTTTTTGAATGCAAGTATTTTAAAAGCTCTTAAGGGACACTTATAAGGTTTTTTGGTGTTTTTTTTTTAGGCAGAAATCTCTGTTAGCTAACTTGTAAAGAAATCAAGCCAGAAAATAAAAATTTGTGAAATTTAAGATAAGGATTATTACTGGCTCCTTTCCTCCACAAAGACAGTAAGAGAATTATRGCCTTTCTCTCAAAGTCTAWGGAAAGGACCTGTTTGAGTTCAGYGGCTGYGTCATCATAAAGTACTTTTAGAGTGACTGTGAGCACAGGCTGCTCTGCAATACATCCACCACCCTGCTCCCTCTAAAGACACCCTTGCCTGCATGGTGAAATGTGTATCCCACCTCTTTCCCCCCAGCTCAGGATTCCTAAGAGATCAAGTACACGCTGTAGAAACACCTGAAAATCCACTGTTACCTTCCCAGCTTCAGTCAGGTGGCTGATGAGTGCCTTKCATCACTTCACTGCCCCAGCATCCAGTGCTGCTTGATCCTGCAGGAGTTTTTGGCTCACATGAAAGTCTCTTTGCTAAGTCAGCTACAGACATGAGGTTTTACCCAAAGAACAAAAGTACAGCTAGGATGTGCAAGGCTAGACGAGCTGTCCCAGACACAGCAGTCATGGCCCACATGACAATACTTACAGCTTTAAGGAGTCACAGAGCAAAGTGGATCTTTGTAAAACTGCAGGAAAAAYAATTAAAATGGAATGAACAATGTTAAAGGGACAAAGAGAAATGGTATCRGCTGGGCTTTTTGAGATAACTACAGGAGAACTGAGTTTAGCACTCAACGCACAGGGCATTTTCAGTATGTTCCAGGCCATCCTGAACCTCTTGCCCAGGCAAGTTTAGGTGTCCACAGTCCAGTGCACTGTGGAAGAGGACTGGAGGCTGTCCTGCTTTCTCCCAGTATAGACAGGGGGCAATCTGTATTTAGCCAGCAGATGTTTAATTAGATCCTGGCATCATACAGCACTGTAGGTTTGGGGAATCAATAATGATGCCATTGCATGGGACTTATGGAATTGCAATTAACTTGAGAGATAACTGAGAAGTAAGCTCAGCTAATATTAAAACAACAGCCATAAGTGACCTAATTTCTATCTTCTGAGCCTCACTGTCTTCCATGAGAGAATACACGATTCCCAGTGAGTGAGAGGGGATGYCAGGATAACTCCTTGAGGGCTACTCACAATTTCCAGTTTGAACCACCACAGTTGCAATGATGCATGGCCAGATTTCCTGATGCAGAGCTGGAGCTGATCTGGCACATGTCCCTCTCTCCCACTGARTCCCTGTAAAGAGATCAGAGAGGTTGAGCTGCAGCAAAGCTGCAGCGTCTGCAGGCAGCACAGCTGAACAGCCACATCTACCTGCTGATGCTGCTTAGGTGCTTACATGAAAAATGAACCTGCAGCTTCTATTTTTCATACATGAGACTTGAAGGGTGGGGTTTTCTTGGYGGGGGAGGTGCTTTGGGGGCCTCTTGGTGAGATTTTTCTGGTGGGGTGGCTTGTTTTTGGTTTGATGMCATTTGTGGGTTGGTTTATTTTTTCTAGAAAAGTACCTGATAAGACTTAGCTTAAGGCCTTGTCTACATAAAAATGATGTCCCAGTAKAAGTGATGAAGCCTCCTCTCCTGACAGTGACACCTCCAATACAGATGCTATTATTTAAATAGCAAGGTTGTGCACAMACTGCTAAATAGTTYACTRAGGAAGGGATTATACTCTACATATRTCACACAATTTTCAGATTAGAAAACTAAGGATTTACTCTTACAAATGACAGAGTCCACAGGTAAAACAAGCAAGTAATTTGCCATGAAGGAGACTTAAAAAAAAAGCCAAAAATAAAAAGCAACACCAGGCTCTTCTTTGCCAGCAAAAGTTACCAAGGAGAGAGCAAGAGAGAGAAATGAGAAGCACCTCCTGGCTGATCCATGCATCCTGAAGATTCCCACCCTGAGCTGGTGCCTTGGCACAGTTCTGGCAGGGCTCTGGGCTCCCTGGCAGCCCAGGTGGCTCTGAGTGGCTGCTCCACTGTCCTCCTGATAGTGGGGCCCTGGAAAGTGTTAAAGATAGRCTCTGAAAATGTTAGGCTTTGTGTTYTGCCAGATCACTGCACCTGCGTAAGCAGTATGATAAATGATATAATTGTTAGATGTGATGATTGTTTAGTAATTAAATATAATTATTGTATAATCATAAGAAGAATCATGAGAAACTATGTTAGAAATTTAAAAGGGGGCCACGAGGAGCCATGCTTGGTTGAAATCTATGTATACAATAGAACAATATAAGTTTAATAATTAACATGAAAGTTCTAWAACGATAGAATATAGAAACATGTTCACCCCAAATGCATATTGGAGTCAGATTTGGGTTGAGTACCCCTGACACCCAGAGCTCTCAATAAAAGCACCGACATATAATAATTTTCATGATTATGTGTTGCTGAACACTGACACTCCCACTCCCAGCAGACTTGTTGGTGCTGGGGGTGTGGAAAGTGAGCTCCACCTGAGCCCATGGAGCCCCTCCACTTTTGGGATGGGGATGGGATGCAGAGCATCCTTTGGA
>JACDOX010000089.1:2058611-2092810 GCA_014549065.1 Cardinalis cardinalis | reverse complement strand
ATGCAGAGCATGCCTTATGGGATTTCGCTTTGAATCCTGCAGCATATGGAAATTGGTCTGCAAGAAAAATGAGAAATATTTAGAAACAGTTGGAAAGGCTGTCATTGAAATTTATCCTGGCTATGTCTAAACATGGAAAAGGACAACAGAAACCAATGTTAACTTCAGAAAAAATGTAAAGAGAACTGACTCTGCAACAAGCAGAAGGCTTATTTCTTTTTGAGTATAAACAATCTGGTGAGGGGGAAGAAAKGCAGAACTACAAAAATAAGCCAAGGCAAGTAAAAAATAATGAGGGTAAAAATTAATAATACTCTGCATCAGTTTGCAGAGGTTGTTTTTTTTTTTCTTGTACAGCAGTCTCCAAATATAACTTTRAGGGAGAAACCAGAGAAAATATTTCTGTTCTGAACTATCACAGTGGAAAATGGCTTAAAAGGAAATTGTGCTGGGGGAAGGGGATAACCTTCAGCTGTGGACAAGCTTTTTAACCCCTTCCTCGGGAGATGAATCTTTCTATACTCCTTAAACAGGCAATGGCAAGAGACACCAGCCTCCACAGGACAGTTCAATACCCCTAAATGCAGGTGACATGGACACCTTCTGTACAGCAAGGACAAAGGCTGTAATAAATCACAAAACTTGGACCATTTTCTTCAAGCTTTGCCCGTTTGGAGGCCTGAGCTGAATTACAGGTGAACATTGATGCCCGTTGATGATACAGAAGCCTTGTTTGACCCTTCCCATTTTTCTGCCCTCTAGGTGCATCACTGTGCACTWAATCCCATTCCCATTTCCCTTTGGTTTCGTTTCTTTTTTCCTCCCCTCAGCTCCGTAATGTTTCTTTTCCCTTCTGTGCCATGGGCAGTCACAGGCAATGGGAGCTTCAAGGCTGCAAGCTTGCAAAAGTGCAGAGCATCCCCTCCTGAACCCAGATTTCCTCTCCCACGCAGGTTTTGTACTAGGAGACGTCCTAGCCATAGGAAGCAACTCTTTCTCCAGAACAATAATGCTTGCAACAGCAGTGTCCCCTGTGCAATGTCTCTAGCTCCAAGACAGAAATTTTGTTCCCAGGGAACTTGCAAAAAAAAAATATTATAAAGACAGTAGGAAAAWATTAGTGTGGAAGCAGTCTAACAAAATGTCTGAAATACCAAGACTAACMATGACTTAAATAAGGCTAAGGACAGAAGTAGGGAATGTAATTTCTTTTAATGTGAGCACCATAGCATTTACCACTTCCCATAGCTGCCAAGCAGAGAAGATTATCTAGATTTTCAAGTGACTTTATCTATGACAAATTGGCTGGATGGATTGACAAAAATAATGAAAGATGCTGAATGTGAAGCATATTTAGTACAGAAGCACCATGACAGATAATGCTGTAATTACTGTATGCAGTTGCTGAATCTAACAATACAAATTCAATGCAAAGCATGAATTTCTTTCCCACAGCTTTAGAGAATCAGAACAACCTAAATTTTCCTCTATTTCTTTTTAAAAGACAGTTAATTTTAAAAGTATGCATGCATATAAATTCCAGAAAAATTATAGGATTCTTCTGCTTTCTCTTTTTCCCACACTGTATCTGAGAACACCAAATTTTTTTTCATTTGTTTCACTTTCCCTTGTAGGACTCTGACAGAGATGCAATTTGCTTTAGGAGATCCACTTATTCTAAACCTATTACCTAATAATTTTACATTTTGCAACTCCCTGGAAAGGACTAAACAGAAAAAAACACCATGCTCATATTTGCAGAAATATATAAGTGATCCTTTACCTAACATACATCCATGATTTTCAGCTGATAATTTATGTTCAGATGTTAAATTTCAAATTCACTGGTTACTCATAATCCTTTCCAACAGATGACAGGAACCACATCACATCCTGTGTTTTTCCTCCTTCTGCAATACACAATTTCTGTATGTGACAGCAAGCAGTGGATAAACTGCAGTTTCATTTTGGTAAAAAATTCTCAATAAAACTTAGTTGCCCACACATTTCTGCAAAAATTCATTGAAGAATTTGTATTAATAACATATTGACTTGCTGATAAWATATGGCATGGTTTAGGAATTCCTGGGGGAAAATAAAAATGAAAATCAGAAATAATCACTGAATAATGCATATTTTATTTAGTGTATTACATCAGTTTCTCAAATCTTCCTGACTCATAATAGAGCTAGCACACCCAATGCTGTGGAAATGTGGCATTTCCTGGCCTTCATTGCACATGTGCTGAAGCACCTACATCACATCCTGAGTTAGGCTATTCCATGGCAAATGGGAAAAAATCTACCTGACCTAGYAGGAAAACACCAAATTTGGACTGATAATGCAGCATATCTGTGTAGCAGGATATGAGCCAAACTAGAGRGGGAAAAGAGGCAGAACCCAGTTAAAGTACAAATGAAACTCTTCATGGCTGAGGCAAGYGCAACCAATGATAACTCCCATAATTCTTCACTGTTTGTACAGGGAATGTTTAAATAATTTTGTGGTCTTTTCCTCCCATCATTCTCATCTCTCCCTTCCTCCACTTTCAGGTTGTCTCAGATCACACCTTTTGTTTGTTTGCAAAGGTCAATTGTGACACATCTTCCTTTACACATAATTAAGGCCACAGTGAATACCATGCACTAAAATACGAAACAATAACCTGTTCCCTATAAATATCTCAATCAGCTAGCACCAGGAAAGCAAGGGAGAACTCTTTTACTTTGGTATGTGGCAAAGTGAAWTTTTTTCTCTTTCTTTGGATAAAATTTACTTGTTATTAACATGAAATCCACCTGCTACATCTTACATGCCCAATATCTTTCATAACCCAGAACTGCATAGAGTGTACCACAATCCATGAAAGGACACCATTAACATAGAACAACACAAGTAGACATAAAAAAGGTCAACATTTAACCCTGGATTTTAGCCCTTACCATATTTTTGGYCTTTCAGCAACTAAATTCTTTGGCACAAGCAACAGCAAGCTAGGCTAAAACCAAAAATTCCCCCTGTGAGTTAGTGGCACATTTTTTTTCAAGTGCCTAAAAGGGATTCAGAACCATCTATGGGAGCAGACATACTCAATGCACAAAACCTCCTTTTGTCTGGAAAAACTGGATAATTGCCAAAGTTTGCTGCTGATCTACTTGTCCACATATATAGAAGATTATAGTGCATGACCTGTGTGGATATTGGAGGAAATTATATAATTATTTCAATATTATTAATATTCAAAAGCAAAAACAATAAAAATGTTTTTTAAAAGTCTCTCCTYACCTCCTGCACTCAAATCTTCCATATATTGAGATTTTGTGCTGTAAGGCTTTTGCTCCTGTAAGAATAATATTTAGGGAAGGAAGATGACACTGTCCATGCAGTAGGAGGAAAATAAAAAGCACTGTTAGGAGCTTGGCAGCAATATGTACAGACATATTTCCTTTTAATGGCAAATACATATCGGATCTACCAGTCATACACACATATCTCAGTAGGTATGGCTACRTTTCCCTCTTGATTTTGCTATCAAAGTGTTTATTTACCACATTTATACGCCCCTCAGAAATATACCCAGAGTAGCAAAGGTCTTTTTGATCAGATGAGAGGTTCCTTTCCAAGGCATTTTTGCCCATTTATCTAAAAGCCATATACAAACTGTCTCAAGACGTTCCCAAATTGCTTTCTTACTTGTTTTTCTGAATTCCTGTTAGTTCCTGTTTATCTGCACATCTGGCTGTTGTCATTTACACACCTTGCACACTGCAGGGTGCTGCAGGACATATCCTGCTTGCTGACATACTTTTTGTGAAGGAAATCCTTGCMATCAGCTGTCCAGCATTTGACCACAGGGCATAGAATGAGGGAACTGTTATTATGACCAAGGAAATCAAAACTGTTCCTCCATAATGTTCTGGGAGGGGAGAGGTGAAGAGGGAAAGAAGCATAAACCCCCAAATCTCTAGGAACATAATGAAAAGCAAAAGAAATCCTTTCTAAAGGCCTGAGGTTGAAAATCACTGAGCTCCAAAATCCCAGAGGCCAATGGAAGCTGAAAGCATTTGACATCCCTTTGGCCAGGCCTTATTACTCCAGTACACTCCTCAAATCTTACTATTTGCAGCATGTATTTTCCAGCACACAGCAGAAAATGGTGCTAATTGCAACAGCAGTATTTTGGAGCTGGCAGTAGTAACCACTGCTAACTGATAAACACAAATTAGAGACAAACTTCAGAGCCTATTTAGCTCACCACTTCCACTTGCAGCTTGAATAAGACAGAAAACAACTCAGCCTGCTGCAACACACTCCACAAGAGCTACAGAAGTGAATTGGAGGTAAACAGATGATTTAGGAAAAAGTTGAATTTAGACATACAATATTGACTTAAAAGTCCAAATTTTCTCCCTGTTTAGTTTTCTGAGCTCACACTCTGGGTCTGCTGAACAACCAGGCTTTGTCTTGTGCTGTGGAAGGGGAACATCATCGAAGCCAACAGATGAATCGCCTGCAGAGAAAAGGTCACTGTTACAAACCCAAATCAAGACCCATTCCAAAGTGTTTTGTCTGTTTCAAAGCAGGCTGGGAATTTATGGTGAATTTTAATAGGAATAAAACACCTGTTCCCTTAACAAGAAAGACTAACAATATATATTACATAAATAGTAGTGGTTCACAAATAACTTCGTATATATTTAAAGAAATCATCTACATAAAAGCAAATAAGATCTCTGTGCAATGTAAAGTATTAAGGCAGTTAAAGAAATCCTTTCAGAGGACATGGCTGATTTATTATCAGGCTTGTTTATGGTTTCATCCAGAAGTCACAACTCAGAGCATATCCAACCACCTCTTTCCAAAATACTCTACTGGGAGTCTTGCCTCTAAGTTTTGTGGAAGTGTGCCCAGACCCTCCATTCCCAATTTAAGAGGCTTTTCTTAGGCACTATGACACCCCTCAATGTGTAGGATTTATGTATCCAGACATAACAATATCCTATTGCCTTGCATGCCCACTCTGAAAACCCCTTCTGGAAGTCCCCCACTTGTGAAATCATCATCAAGCTTTATGTGAAGTTCCCAAAGAAACCAATAATCACTCTATGAACAAGAGTGTGCATGTAATATTTCTCATTGTATGGCAATGTTTTACCAGCTCATCTTCAAAAAAAAACCACAAAAAAAAGATGAAGACTAAAGTCAGGAAGATGCTACAATATTTGGGCAACAGGATCACTGGTTTGGTGTCTTTAGAGGGGCAGGGAAAGATCCTTGCATCTCACAYGTGATTTTATTGTATGCAATCACAGTGGGAGAAAAAGCAGTGGCAACTACTTTTTAACTGATCTTTCCATCTAGGCCAGACAAAAATGCAGATTTAATGTAGCTACTGCACACACAGCGACAGAGAGGAGGCATTTCTACCAACTCCCAGCCTGTGCTGCTGTGGGCAAGCTGAGGCCACAGCAAGAGTCTCTGAAAGAGTGAAGGGAGTTAATTATTGTTGTTCACAGTTGTAATAATGCAAAAGTATTAAACCTCTGTGTGAACCTTTGCCATCCATTGATTGGAACACGTTTGTATGCACAGAACCTCTCTAAGGTTTAATTGTTACAATAAAGGTGATTCTTCAACAAAAACAAGATATTCACTTTTCTGTGAGTGGGACAGTTAATAAAGTGAAGGAGCTGGACCTCTGCTTTGGTGCTGACCAGGGCAGAGAGCTAACAAATGGATGGAARACTCTGTGCAGCTCTAGGGTAAAAGAGAAGCATCTCTGCCCATCACCACAGATCAACTGCACGTGGCAGGAAAGCAGCTGTGCTCAAGAAGCGCCACCCAAAGAGATCTTYCAGGTTTGGGCAAACAACTGAACAGTGGTAAGAAGGCATGACAAAACTCAAGATGTTCTTATTCCTAGACTTTCTACACTATTAATGCTATGYTTTAAAGCTTTCCTTGTTTATAAACTTCCAGTGGTTTTGTCTGGCTCCCTCAGCTGAGCTACAAAACTCCTGTGAAATCTTCCTCACATCCCAGCCCCAACCTGTGCYTGCCAGGGCAGCTCTAACTCAGGTCTCCTTTACTGCTGACTACAGAATTATTCTCCCAGCACTGCCACTGCTTACAGATGTCTTTGTTTAACTTGAATATTCCTTAGCATCTGCCAGCATTTTCCCCTAGCTAAATTCCTACTAAATGTACTTCACGTCTCTAAGCCTCATCAGCTATTGCTCTAAATGTATCCCTTCAAGAGAAAAAAAATCTCCACCTGTCTTTAATAGGTGTATCAATAAAAGGAGGATTAGAAATCTGCACTTCTGGGCTGTTAAACAGACTCTTTTCTGCCTCCATTTACTCAACCATAAAATGCTTAAAATATTCATTACAATATCTCAAAGAACAGTTAAAAAGCTGAATGCTATTAATTCAATACTACTGATTYTGTCTTGCTACAGAGAATATATAAACACTTCCACACCAGGTCGATACATATCTATAAGATTTATAGTTTATGGTTTGTAGTCATTAGTAGAACATTATTTGTAAGGTTAATACCCCAGCCCTATGGAGCAGAAGGTAGTATCTGCATTATAGGCAAGATTCTATTCTTACTTGCTAGCTATTCCTTTTAAGTAATCCTGTAACACTTATTTTCTCCTATAGGACAGTATTATTAAKAAATATGTACTGCCACTAAGCTTAAATTTATCTAAAAGCCCATTGTCTTAAAGAACCTCTATGGAATAAAACTAATCCTTTTTTTTTTTAATACATACTACAGAATATTTTCTTACAGCTGTTTTAGCAAGATTGTCCCCTTAGGTCTGTATATTATAAAAAACATTTTCAAAACAAAGTTAAAAAAACCCAAAAACAAAGCGAAGAATCAGTAACCCATAGAAGTACAGAGAACATCATTATAACCTAAAGACAAGAAAAACTATTTTTAAAATTACAGATCTGAAGTTGTTCTTTAAAAAAAAAAATTAAAAAAAATATATATCTCTAAGTAACTTCCAGGTTTGATTGTGCAGCTAACATTTATTGTAATATGAATTTGTGAGACCATGCACTGTCTCTCTAAAGGAGAGAGGGCTGCCTTTAGCTGCACTAATCTTCTCTAGGAATGATTCTGCTCTGTGCAGGGCATGACTGTCAGCCATTTCCAGCACTAAYTGGACTCAAGTATGGTAACGACCTAATTTCTCTGCATATACTGCAGAGTTTTGAGATTCCTGAATGCTTCAGCCTTTTGAGAGTTTTGTTGTTTTCTATTAGCTGCAACTTCACTGTCTCCGACTGCCAGCAGAGGGAGAAAATGGAATATGAAGTAGAGAACATAATACAACACACCATCTCTCATCCACACTGCTGAAATAAATATGATGTGGTTTCAACCATTTCTTTTCTAGGGCAGGGTACACTCATTCTAAGTTTCCTAGTCTACAAGTAATCTGATTAATTTTGTTTGGTGCTTTTTTYCCCCTCTCTCCCTTCCAGACATTTTTCCCCATCTCTCCTCTTTTGCCTTTCGTTCCATGCAGGCAGAATCTTTATGGGATATATAAATAGTGGAAGAATTATGCAGAGGGGGTTTATTATGAAACTAGAAATCATTTCATTGACATTAATGGGATAGTCTGTCTCTTGGAGAGCTCCACATTTTTAGAAGCCATTTCCTGTTCTCAAGGTCCCTTAATGCAATGAACCAGGGCAAGATGGGAATTGCTTTACCTCTCTTGTGCCTCAAAGACATGTGTACATGAGCTGGGCTGCTGAAGGGCTACATTTTTTTAAGTACCAGCAGTCAGTATTCTGTATAGACTGGATTCTGTTTTAGTTAACAATTTGTTAAGCTTATTGGCACACAAGAAGTTATTTTCACCRGAGTTGAAAACAACTTCCCCCTGAAGCTGCTCTCCCCACATCTGGGAAAGCACATACACACACAGCAGGCTATATAACACACTATTTAAATAAAGTGCTTTCTCATTCCTTCCTCAGGCATAAAAAGCTGTTAGCTGTAAGAGAGACAAAGGGCAGACAGCTCTGGCTGCTGCCTCATTGCCTCCCAGCTCTTGGCACTGAGGCTTGGCAGGCTGGGTCAGGAGCTTGGTCCTCATTGCAGGGATCCTCACGCTCCAGGTGAGGATGTGACTGTGACAGACAATCCAGGATCCCCACCCAATGCCTGTAGCTTGCACCACCTGCTTTAAAGAAGGGCCTGGGGATGCATKGGTGCAGCCAAAATGGTAGAGGTTCCTGGGAATAAATGACTTTCTTGTTGCTCTCATATTCTCAGAGCCTGTACTTAGGTTGCTCTGCTCTCTCACCACGCTGGTGGCACTTTACACACACAGATGATCATGGACATAACAGCAAATGATGGCAGTGCTAAGTCAGACTTCCAGCTGTCTACAGGTCTCCATGAATCATCTGGTGTCTGGGGAATTTCTGTTCCAAGGCTGAAAGAAAGCAAGCCATGGAGAGATAATTGATGGCCAAAAACCATTAGAYACTCACTGAATCAACGCCCTCATCGATAACAAAATCATTAGCAAAGGGACAAACCCAAAGTGAAATCCTTGATCTAGCAACAATCTGAAGAGTTTGATCTGGGGCTTCTGTAAACAGAGCTCAGTTTCTTTTCCTGCAAGATTGGATTATTTGAAACAGAAATTGGAACAAACCCCTTTCTCCYCACTTATGTCCTGCTAGGTTAGAAGGGACATCAGAAACTTTATGAACGGCAATTTCAGAGGGCAAAGGTGGTCATGAATAGGACTTCAAAGAAGGAATAAGATTTAGCAGCTCAAATAATAACATAGCACAGCAGAAAAAAGTTTTACAGTGGTACGCAGAGAAGCAGGGGCTTACAAGACTTAAAATTTGTGTTATATGGGTTTAGTATGATAAATAAAACCTGTTGCCATCAAAGGCCATTGGAATGATGCAGACACCCCCTTCACTGGGGTACTGACAGAGGAAAAGGTTATCCAGAGCATCAGAGGAGTGCTGTGCTGAGGCACAGCAACAGGAGCAGTAAAATGAACATGCAGTCAAGGGAAAATGGGCCATAATAGATTCAGGATGGAACAAGAGGCTTGCTGACAAGGCCACAGAGGAGAGATGCCAGCTGGCTCACGTCCTGTTAAATGACAAATGGATAGAAAAAATGTCCTGAGGTTTCTGTCCTGTCTAGCATGGCAGTGCTGAACACAAGGCATGGGGMTGTTCTGCACCTCCATCCACAGAGTGCTGCAGCTCTGCTGACTGGAGAACAGACAGCTCAAGCACACTCTGCTGCTGAGCAAGGCCTCTTTGGGGTCTGGGTTACTTGTTGTAGGATGCTGGCAGAGCCAGCTGCCTTCCCTGCCCAGCTAAGGATACAGGCTGGGTGTTGTCACCAGGATTTTGGAGTAAAATCTTCCCATCCCAGAGGGGACAGATACCATGGGGTGTGTGGCAATCCCCCTGGGATGGACCCCAGCACTGTACTAAGGCCCACAGCTAGACTGGGGGCTTATCTGAGCTTATCCAACCCTATACAGGCTCAGAACTGATTTATGAGCAGTACAGAGGACCAATAAAAGTTCAGTCAGCATATATGTGTATTGCCTCTTCCACGAAAGCAGAGAAAGGAAAACTCCCAGCTGCCTTTGAAATGGGGATGCAGGAGCCTGACTGCAGTAAAACTACATCCATGTGACAAYTGGAACTCGACACACAGCAGCAGGCAATAAACTTCAGGGACCAGGCTGGTGCTGCTGGAGGAGTGGTGCAGCTGGCTAAGCAATTTTTGTCTGCATGTAAATTCTGCTGATTTAACCACAGCTTCCTCCAGGGATCTCTCTAGGCTCTAGATTTCTCTTATGTCAGGAAGACTTACCTATGAGTGATACAAAGTCAGATTCCTTCAAAAACTCTTTGCTTCCTGGTTGTTCCTTCGATGTGCTCACAGCTTCTGCACTTCAAACACTTGTCATGCAGGCAAGCCTGTTGAATATCAATTATTTCCTGAAAGGGCTCCTTTCCAGAAGCTCAACCCCACCTCAGCCAGCAGCTACCCAGCAGGTTTGTGCTGCACCACTGTGTATGGCTGCTCATTTCAGCTCTGTTATCCATAACAGCTTTGGTATCCATGAAGGCATGGATATGAAGGAGTGGCTTGGATTTATCAGCRTCTACCTCTATAGTGGTACTTGCACATGGCACCAGTGAAGCTCACACAGTGTTTGCCAGTGACAGAGCATAAGTTCTGCCCCAGTGATAGAGTTTTTAGGCAGGAGTGTTCACTGACATGCCCTGATGTCTCTGCAGCTCCCAAATCAAAGCTGGCAGGCRGCTCACAGGCAGACTGGGAGATTTATGTTCTGCAAAAACAGGCCCATGGACTTCAGTGAAGCCACTGCAGCACGGTGAAGGAAAAATCAGGCCCATATTGTGCCACAAATGGCTTCTGCAGGATTCTTCTGTAGGTCTAGTTAATTCTCCCTGGCAAGGAATATTCACCCAGATTATTTATTCCTCCTTTTCTTATAAGACTCTGGCTTGTTTTCTCTCGAAAAGTCATGTTTCTTACTCCCATTTGTAACTTGCCAGAGGCAAGTAAAGCACAGCAAATACACAGAGAGCAAAGACCTACCAGAATAGCTCATTTCAGTCAGACTGCTGGTGGCATTTGCTGCTTGTGTCAACTTGTACAAATGGGACAGGCACAGGGAAATGGTTTCCCATGTGGTAAGTGGTATGGCATATTTAGAAAGTACTGGTACACCTAGAGAAGCATGAAGGCAGTGAATAAAAGCCTCACATATTGGAATCAGCACATTTCGTGGCATCCACATGCTGCAGAGGAGGCAATAGCCAGTGCTATTGGGCTTACTGTGATCCATTCTCATCACTGGGATGAAATCACAGGATAATGAAAAGATTGATCTCCTGGAAACAACACTTAAAAAGAAAAAAAAAAACCTGAAAGTAATTCCACATTTTCTAATATCATTCTCTTCTTAATCTTGTCTGATTTTCTTGTAAACAACTACAAAATCTAGAAATCAAGCCTAAGTCTACAGACTTCATTCTGTTTCCACTCAGTCCAGTACAAATCTAGAATAAATTAACTAAAGTTAATATAGAAACAAAGCAATAAAAGTATGAATTAGATCTGATCTACTGAAAGGTTTAAGAAAAAAAAACAGTCCAGCTTTAATTTGCTGGTTCAATCAAGCCAAGGCAAGAACAGCATTTGCAGAAACAGACACAGAAATGATGATATTTTTGTGTTCTGTGTCAAAATTTGGGTTTGTTTAAGGAGTCATGGCACAGTACTTGAATTTGTTGTTTTAGAGGGAGTTCAGCTGAGACCTGAGAGCACTTGCTGTTTGGGGATTTTAATTTTTTCAATGCTGTGTTAGATATCATATGCTGCAGACCAAATTCCCAACTAATTTAAGTGAGTTAGGATTTACCTTTAATTTCAATGCAACTCCTTTAGATCTTAGCACTGCTCAGCACTGGCATTTTCATGAAGTGTATTGGTACAAGCCAATGCAATTTAACAACACAAGCACAGCAGTATTTGGTAGAGACTGAACTAGCTCTATTTCTCTATTTTTTAATGCTAAGACCAGAAAAGACCATTACATTATAGAGTTTGATCTGCTGAAAAGCACAGCCCATTCACTGAGACAAAACCTCTCATTAAAATAGATTAGAATTTGATCTTGAGCATGTGTGAGAAATATCATCATTCCCAGGTAGCTAAGAATTATGAAAGCAGAGAATGGACTGAGCAGCACCTATCCATAACCATCACATTTTGAGTTCTGGTCTCTTTGCAGATCTGATTGCTTCTCCATATTTCTGCATTTAAAGAGGAGAAAAAAAAATAAAATTGGAAAAAAAATTAAACCACCCTCTTTAAAGCCTGCAGACAATTGGCTGAAGTATAAGATATGGTAACTAGCTGAACAGAAAAACAAAATCCACTGATACTGAAGGTGGAAATTCTATCTTCCTTACTCATTTACAGAGTCAGACCAGACTAAAATACTCCCTGGAATGAATTTGAAAGACTCCTTGTGTCTGCTCACCAGGTAAATTACCTCAGCATTTAATTATCCTGTTCCTGTGGAGAACCTCCTTTGTTCCCACTCCTTCCTTGTGCCTGGAACTTATGGCACTTTCTTATGCAGAAACTGAATTAGTTCAACTTCCCCTTCCAGCCACTGAGCTGTGATGTGCTTTGTAGCAGCTGCTGTSACAGCCCTTTCCATGTCTCAGCACTGATTTTCAGCCACAACCTGCCCCTCTAATGCTGTTATTGAAGAGACGTGGGCATGTAAACAGTTCAAAAGTCTGTGGAAAACTGCTGCAGCCACTGGTTCAGTTCCAATTGCATTGCATCCTATCGCACAAGCCTCTAAAAAGGCCAACAAATAGTTAAATCCCTGTACATGCTAAACAAGCGTGCATGGAACATTTCCTTTTATCATTGTTGAATCTGTCCATTGATTTCACTCCTGAAGTTTCACATCCTCTTTCAATCTCCCTTGGACATTACTCGCTCTATTACCAGTCCTCTTTTCTGAGAAACTCTGCAAGTCACAGGACTGTGTCACAGCCTAGCATGTCAATAGAAACTCTGAGCAGCAGCAGGCTCCAGTTTTCGGGGGAAGCCACTAGAGACAGTGTCTCTTGCACTCCTGTGCCATTCTCTGTGTTATCTGCAGACAAGGAAGATATTCATTTAACATTTTATACATCTTACATGAGGCAAATTGTCTTAGTTTTAAATCATAATACAGTTTTATAGCTAAGTCGGCATAAATTCAAGGATAGTATGTCAAACAAACTTTTAAGATCTAAAAAAACCTGCCAACTCCCTCATCTCACTCTCCCCACCCCCTCCCCCCCAAAAAAATGAACAGCCTCCCACCACCATTAATGTTTTCATTAAATAATGCCTAAAATACCTAAAATATCATTCCTATGACCATTCTCCCCACTGCCTGGAGGGATCAGCTCACCTTTCCCCACTGAACTGAGCTGTCTTTCCATCTGTCATATGGGGTGGGCTCATCCCCTGGTTCTGCTCTAGTTCCAAGGCACTCCTGGCTAGTGCTGCCCCAGCTAGACCTCTTTTTTATGTTTTTAGCACTCACATCTATCAGTCACCCARCTGCCCTTCCACAGTTGCATAATTCCACTGGCTTCCCACAGGGGACCAGCACACAGCTYACAAGCTTGTGAGCACAGGGAGCTGCTTACAGAGACTTCGCACCAAATGCAAACAGACATTTTCACATCATCCAAGCCAGGTTCTTCAAAATGGTAAATAATAACCATTTGCTCCACTCTTCACCAGAAGCATATGATTTACAGCTAGAAAAATAGAATGATATGGTCTAAAAGTTTCTCCCTTCTGCTTGAAGATTGACAGTTTTCTCTGGCGGTAGCTTTGGATGTGGAAAGCTCTCAGGAAAGCAAAAGCATTAAAAATAAATGCAAGATGCTTCATGCACGTTATAACATACTGAACCTTCAGAATAAATTATTTATACCAAAGGTTGGATGTGCCATAATAGCATCCACCCAGCAGCTAAAAAATGTATTGGAAATAGGAGAGCAAACCACAGAGATTAACAGAAAGAAGCCTGCCAGCTTTGGCTGAAAACCTGGTAGGAAAAATAACGTAGTGCTTAACTGAAATTATTCAGAGAGTAAAGGGATGATCAATTCACTTGGGTTTTGGTTCTTTTCTCCCCTGAATTCTACAAAAGAACACAGAGACCACAGAACTGTGCAGAATTACAAACCTGGTGTATTTGTTTATGCTGTACGTCTGTATTTCTATGCAAATAAAAAGGGACATTGTTGTCAAGCCTTCATTTTTAAAAAGAGGTACAGCTTGAGATTTCCCATGCAGTAATATTATAAAATATTACTCTGTTAAWCAAATATTTTAGTTCTTACATTGCTTTTAGCATGATACTAACTAGCACCTTCCAGTAGTATGGTGTTAACACGATTTGTCTTGTCCAGGATACTTTCTGGAGTTAATTGCAACCRTGCTTGCAATCAAATCACCTTCCCCAGGATAGGGTTACATTGTAGAAAAAAATCTATTGCATAAGGCAGCGTATAGAGCACTAAATACACGTTTCTCAGCTCAGCACAGCACCATATTTTATCTCCATCTCCTTGCCATTAACATAAGAGACTGAAGCATTCAAAAAAAATCCATATGCTGATCTGGGGATGCAGATCTTTTCACACCACAGCACAGAAGCCAGACATGGGAGCTACTGAGGTAGAACACGAGGAGGAACTTATCCAAATCCCTTACTTCTACTTTCTTGAATCCCTCTTTTACACAAACTGGCATTCAGCTCTCTTCATACCAAGCGTTTTGAGTCAAGAGTTCAAAAAATTGTGCAAAGTAATCACTGTATCATATGATTTTTTTTTTAAGTTCTCTTTATATTCTGAGACCTCCCTCTACCACCAGAGAGCTTTTAGGTCAGAACACAAACACAGCCTCCCTGGCAAGGAAAATCTTTCAGTCAGAAGCCTTCACTGTAAGAAGTCAGAACATKACACTTGCAGTATATTGCCTCCCTGTGAAACCTTTTCACCTGGTGCTACGCTGACCCTGTCAGTTTGGGGGTTCATTTTAATGCAGTTTGTTCTTCCTTCAGGGAGGCTTCCTAAAGCAGGAGAAATCTACTTACTAACCATGCACAGTAGAGTAGTATAAATTCGAGAGTGTAATATTCCAGACTGTTCCATAAAGCAAGGCAAGGTGCTGTGTGCCATAACCAGGGTTTTGCACGCACAGAGGCTCACCAGATGCCAAAGTTCCATAACCTCTTTGCTGCAAAGACGATCACGGTGAGGCTGCAGAGGGCTCACACTGCAGCCCCTGAGAGCGTTCCATGTTTTCCACGCGCCGCTCCGCGGCTGCGTGTGGCACGGGCACAGGAGCACGGCCAGGTGCACCCCCACAGCTCTGCTTCCAGCCAGGTGCACCCCTGAAACTGCGCTTCAGGCATAAAGCCCGCTGCAGGAGGGAATTGTCCCTGCCCCATCTTCAGGGCCATCTGCAGGCCGTCCATCACGCCTGGTGAAAGCCCCTGAACTCGGTAACACGCGGTTTATTGTCCAGGACTGTCACCTAAATATAACAGAGCACAAACCAATCATTTTTACTGCTGTCACCAGGCTGAGCTCAGGAGGGGAGGATGAAGCTGAGGGGCATGCTAACTTTCAATAAAGAACCTGACACAATATTTCAGTGTTTTTCATGTTGGGCTGCACAAAGAGGCTGCTCTTTAACTGTGTGTGGCTTTGTAGGCTTCAAAGGCAYGAGTGTGTGCTTTGGATTTTTCATAGACCACTTTGGAAATGCAAATGCTCCCCAGACAATGGGGCAGTACTCCTCATTTCAGTATTTTGTGAAGACACTAAATTAAATTAACACCATCCTTTCTCACTGTAAATGGGCAGAGAGTTCACAGAGAGGCTGTGTTTACAGCAACTGCTAATAGTTTCAGCTGAARTCAGAAGCACATTTAACAAGGCATGAAGCATGGAAACAAACTTATAAAGATAATTTCACAGCCAAACTATTCAGACCTACACTACACTTCTCACCAAATAGATTTGTATGCAAAAGTGGAAGGGGGGGAGGGAATTTAAAATTTGCCATAAAAATTGAATTTGGAAAGAAAGTCCCTTCATAGTGTCCTTAGATACAATTCTCTTACTAGCCCCACAGTAAGTTTTGAGTAATTCCACTAACATCAAAACTACAGTGGCATAAARACATGAAAACTGTAAGGACAATTGTATCCAATATCAAAACCAGAATAACAGGATGAATAATGAACAAACTGAGACAGAGTTTTASCTGGTGTAAAGCAAGCTGCAGATTTCAGTGTGGCAAGGTTAATTTCTACCCCCTGTGGATGTTGGTCCATTGTCAACAAATCCTGTTTTATCACACTTACATTAACAAACCTGTTAGTAACCTGGGAACAAATGCAAAAGTAAGTGTAATGATTAATTTGATGAAACTCTGAATTCATTTACTCCATTAAAGTAATATGGTATGCCCTATAAATGGAGAACCTTTAAGTTCATAAAAAGCCACTAAAATCACAGTMGCTATTGAGCAAATTAGAGGCCCTGGCAATTATTCATCATTTCATTACAATTAAAAACTAATTGAAAGCCTAAGTAAATAACGTTAGAGTTTTGTTCATGATAGCAGGGAAAATAGGTTTGAACAGCTTATGTTAGAGACAGACTCTCGTTGCCTTTCACTAATGGGCAGGATTATAACACACAATAATTTCTGCCATCACCAGCATTTCTGCTGCAGCACTGAACACAAAGATCAAAATGATCAGTTGCAGCGCAGAATTCAGGGCAATGGCATTAATAAACCCACAGAGCCCAGTCATTCTGTGCACCACAGGGAAATCCAGCTCCACACAGTTGGTGTTTGGAGGCACATATGTGACACAATTAGTATAACAAAATAAGTTTCTCTTTGCTGAAGCATTTACTGCAAATTGAGTCATTAATCTCATTTATAAAGCAGGCGTGATGGCTGGCACACTGCGATTGGCCAAGGCCATTTCTTCTCATTAGTGTGTGAAAAGCTCCATCCTGTTCACTTTAAATGTGGGTCATTTTAACTAAATAGAAACACTTCAGCCCTGAGACCCTGCAAAAGCTGGTGCTGTATTTATATGAGCAATAAGTTCCTAGTTCAGCAGAAGTTCCTAGATGCTGGTGATGCTGTGTTCTAGCACCTGCCTGGACTGCTGCTTGGATGGAGCTATTTTGGCATGTGACTCCTACTTTGTCCCAGTCATGTTTCAGAGAATTTATTTTTTTCAGGGTAAGTTCTCTGTGGCATTGGATCCAGCCTCTGATGCCCCCTATGCCATCCTGTACGCGTTTTGCAGGGTCAGGGCCAGTACACCACAGGTGAAGGAATTCTGCCAGTCCCGGAGAAATGACCTGTGCTTTTTGACAGCAAAAACAACTCAGTTCCTACACGTGTGGGCAGGGTCAGCCTCTGCCTTTGATAGGTAGTCTAACCCTACTTTAAAGCTTTCCCCTCTTTCATTAGGAGCCTCCTTATTTTTCCTAGCCCAMATATTGCATGAATGGAGAATGACCAAACCTGGGGAGAGAAAATCCCTTGAATGACTTCTAGCAAAATTCCCTTTTTTCCTGATAAGGATTTCTCCATATAAAAAAAAAAGAAAGGCAATGCTAAAAATCTTCAGCAATCCTTGTAGGTCTTTCCTTCACAGACTTAATTTTAAAGTCTTCCTCCTCTGCATACATAACCACTAGGATGACTCATGCCACATTTACTTCAATTATATCACCTCATGAAATAAAGYGCCACTCATTCCACCAAATGTGGAGAACAGCCCATCAGATCAGCGCTACAAAAATGTTCAGGGAGGAGGGGGAACATTACATCACCCCTCCTCACAGCACAGACTGTTTTGCTGCTTTTAACTTGAAACTCACCCTCAGGCCTCCTGCTAGGACCTTCAGTCCCCCTCCAAGGGCTGCTCCATCAGCACAGTCCCTGCAGGGTGAGGTGTGGATTTGGTACAAKGCAGGATCCCTTCACCTTCAGAATGAAATAATCTCCAGCACGTCATGGCTTCTTTGAGACTCAATTCCCATTTCCTTCCAAAGGGAATTTGCATCCTTTGAGCAGAGCAAGCAAGAACCAAGCAGTAGAGAGACCAAAGTCCTGCCTTCTTCCAGGCAGCACAGACAAACTTTTTTGTCTGTTTGGATTTTTTTGTTTCAAAAAACTAAACCAAATCACAAAATCAGGCCAATATGCTAGTAAGGCTCCAAAAGCTCACATTTTAACAAGAGCAACAAGTTTGAAGAGAGGCTTAAAAATTTCCTGTGAAGAAAAGAGTGAGGAGGCCCCTCAAAATGCCTGAAGGAGCTGCTCTTACATGCAACAACTCAGCAAAATTTAGTTACCTACCTACCCAKCTAAAAAGGCAGAGGTTAACCAAGACTCCAGAAGCCTCTTGTCTCCTTCTTCCTATGAATATGAATGTAGATGTATAAAAATTAATGAATAGAGTTTATGGTGYTTYGTCCTAGACTGATCWGTTAGGATTTATAAATGAAAATAAMTTTTTKGGCATTATTTTCACAACAAAGATTTGTGCTCTGCTCAAATAGGGCTCTTCTCTGAAACATGGGCTCACAGTAGCAGCTGCAAGTGAGGCAACCTGCTTCCCATGTGAAATACTCCTGGATAAGTTGCAAGACTTTTGGRAAGAGATGGTCAAAAGCAAATGTGTTCCAGCTTAATGGGGTCCTCTGCCACTCTGAAGCCTCTAGATACTTCTTTGTTCAACTAATCATAGCCCACAATTAATCAAATAGTGAATGTTTGTTCTGAGTGTCTAAAAATTTGAACATTTTGAATATTATTATTACAAATTTTCATCAGTTGCTGAGCTTCTGAAATTGAAAATGCTGCTACTTTTCCTGCTACTTCCACCCTAAGTCAAAAAGGTGATGAATTTCAGAGAAAWGGATCAGATCTCACTTACATTTGCAGGCCAGTAAGACCCAGGAGATTTGGCTGAAATCTGAATCTGGGACTTCTGAAAACAGTCCTRTGACATTGTAAGCAATTGTGGCATCTGAGGGTGGGATTACCTTCCTGACTAGGGCCTGAATTTTTGTGGCTGAAAGCARGGCTTTCTCATCTGCTCCTTCACCTGGAGCTACTTAACCCTCCTCTGGCAATCCTGAGGAAGGAGGGGAATAACAGCATTAATCCACTGCTGAAGGTATTGGCAGGAGTTAAGGCACAGCTCTCATTGGAGGCCATGGATATTTACAATTGTAATCCACTGTGGCAAGCGTTTTCAGCTTGTGCTTTCATTACATTTCTAGGCAACRTATTTTTTTTGTTGTTGTTGCTCAGAGTAAATACAGGGGCTCTGAACTATTAACAATCAGAACACTTGCTGTTGTTTGTGAAGTATTAGCTGACCTACTTCATTGCAGTTTTAATTAGGTATTACTCCCATGCTGCTCTGGTCCCTGTGGGGATTCTACRCTTGGCAGCGATAGGAGTGCTCCTGCAGCACGGTGATTCACCAGGAGAGAGGCTGTGCAGAAATACATCACCAAAGGTGCAGGAGCACAACAGGGCACTGCAGCCTCACCTGAGCCATGCCAGCCTCCCTGCTCCATGGCAGGAATTAACAGGACAGGACTGCAGGTGTCCAGAAAGGAGACCATCTGCAATTAGTTCTGATTCCCCCCTGACTGCAGCCTACACCCAGAAAAACCCTGCTCTACCAAAAGTACTGAAAGCTGGGACTGTGCCCAGGGATTCATCACCTGCAAGCTGTGGTGGACTGTGTTGACAACTTCCAAGTCATTTTAACTGTTTAATTTCCCAAAATAGGTCTCTTTGCATTGTACCTCAACAACTATTTAAAATMATTTCAAATGGACTATTTTCAGTTTAAAAGAAGTCTGTTGAGGAACAACAAGGCAGAGGTCTTAGATTATTTTCTTCCTTTATAGCACAGTTATTTAGTTGCTTCACTGTGGCAATTCTACAATTCAGTTGTGTGCTGCTAACTAGAAAAAACACATTCCCCAGTAATTTTTAAAGATTTCTTTTTTNTTTTTTTTTTTTTTTTTTTTTTTTTTTTTTTTTTACCTTTTGGCAAGATAACTCTGTATGCAAAATTTCACTGCTCTATGTCCAAAAATAAGAAGCAATACATTGAGCAAGAATATGATTCCACGACACATGAAACAGATAGTTTTACACACATCAAAGTAATTTCAGAAGCAATTAAGGATGAAACACAAATCAGGGGAGCCTGTACTCCCATTGAAGTGTCCCAGGGGAAAACAAACCCCTTAAGTGCCACTCTCCTCTAATTATACATAATGCAACTGTATAGGATGCAAAGGAATTGATAGCTATKGCTGCCTGCTGGCATTTGGCAACAAAAGAGAAAGTTAAAAGCTTCCTACAAGCAGTGAGGTTTTGAACTTCAAAAACATCAAGCATATTTTTGTTAGCTTGTTTCCTTTTTCCTCTCAAAGGGAGAGTTTTTCGGGTAGTCTTCCKTAAGCTGTGCCTTGGATAAAGAACCTCACTAATTTTCACTGACCTATAGCAGAAACCTTTTTCYTCTCTGTTTACGAATTCTAAGAATTATTAAAATCAGCCTAAATCTGCCTTTCCTATTACTAATGAGGTTAAAGTGGCCACAGCCGAATTCACTTATAAACTGATGGCACAACCTGACCTTTTGTCATTAMAATGAAGTMATTTTTTCATAGAATCAYAGRATGGTTTAAGTTGGAAAGGACTTTAAAGATCATCTACTCCCAATTTCCCTGTCATGGACAAGRACACCTTCCACTARATCAGGCTGCTCAGATCCCCATCCAACTTGGCCCTGAACACTTCCAGGGATGAGGCATCTGCAAGTTCTCAGAACAGCCTCTGCCATGGCCTCACCACTCTCACAGTGAAGAATTTCTTCCTAATATCTAACCTAAACCTACTCTTTTTCAGTTTGAATCCATTCTCCCTTGTCCTGTCACTACAAGCCCTTGTCAAAAGTCTCTTTCCATCTTTCTTGTCTTCAGGTACTGGAAGGCCACAATTAAGTAATTTTCATTAAGGAAATTCAGAACCTGGAGRGAGGGACAGAGCACTACTGTATAAGCTAGACAGCTCTTACTATGATTTACCCAGGTTTGGAACACACCTGTAATGCTTTTGTTCTCTCCTCAGGTTTGATTTGTCACAGCAGGGTTGTGGCTGCTCTGCTTGTGCTGTAACACTTCACAAGGCTTGGCTGACTTAATGAAGCAGCCTTTCTCCCATTACCTATAAGCACCCAGCTAAACCACAGCAGACTTCAAGAAGGTGTCATGAAATTTGTAAGTTTTGAAGCCTCTGCAGGAGGATTTAATGACATAACTTTGTGTAAATGTTTATAGGACTTATGTGGCAGGAATCTTTCCGAGTTACATGAAACATAGCACCATAAGACCCTGCTTCTCCAACAGCTTCTCTATTCCTCCTCAGAAGTAGGTTTGGGCAGTATCCTTCTGTCAYGAGCTCCAGGTCTTCTGTCTTTCATCTACTTGAAACCTGGGCTCCCTTGAAATGAGTAGAAACTCAATATTCCCAGCCCAGATTCCACTCACCGTATCTTGGCTGAGCCCAGATACTCAGATGTGGAACAGAAATGCTTCTAAAAGTTTTGGTAGAGCAGGATACCCCACCTGTGCTATGGATCCACTTTGGAGGCCTCAGAGGCGTTGCCAGCTCTGTAATTGCTTCTCCTCCTGYAGGATGTGGGACTGACCACAGAAACTGCATGAGTGAGACTGGAGTAAAAAAAAAAAACAAACAACCCAGGGATCAAGGAACAATTTTTTGATAAAATAAAAAAGCAAATAAGGTGATTATGTTGTATTTTTACTGTCTGCAGCTTGTACAAAAAAACTCCAAATTCTGTTCTATATATCTATATATAGAATGCTTTACTATGAACCTCAGTCCTGTCTGAAARATGTAGAATTTTCTATCATAAGCATACATATTTTAGAGGAAAGCACTCATTTACTCAAACTCCCTTTTTAACTTTTTTTTTTTTTTAATACTAATTGGAGACACCAAGAAGTAAAATATTGACTTGAGAAAGTGATTTCAATGAACATATTGCATTCTCAAATCACGAGAGCTGGTTTAAGCCCAATTAGTGCAGGGCTTGAATGGGTGAGGCAAATCTCTCAGAATTTTAAGTTGTCACAATTCAAGCTTAATTCTGTTGCAAAAAGTTTGGTATGTATCTACTGCATATGCAAATAATCTAAGCATCGAGTTGTATAGCAGTCAAGCCACTGTAGAACGAGTGAAATTTAATCTCAGTGACTYCTGATAATACTGACATCTTAAATGACAACAGTGCATCTCTTATCYACCTGTAACACACCATGGCACAGCCATCAGTCTTTTGCTGATGGAAGTGATTGAGAATTACAAATCTGAGTCATGAAACAGGAGCAGGGGAAAAAAATAAATACTATATTTTCTGCAGTTTTGGGGGKTTTTTTTGTTTGTTGGTTGGGTTTTGGTTTTGTTTTTTATATCTCATATTTTAAAATCGGTATATACAAATTTAACCATAATCTGCTATTTCTGACCTAGAAAATATGAGCCATGTCTTGAAGGAAATGGAGGAGAAACAAAGCAGAGATTCTTAAAGAAATGTCACCCACTAAAGAAACAAGAGGATTTACTGTAAATGTTCTGCTAGATCCTTATCTGCATGCAGGGCAAAACCAGACCCCTCTGTGATTACTCCTGTTTCCATGGTTCATGAAAGTAACATTATATTCTCTGTGTGTGGTGAGTTATCATTTTTTAATGAATATGCAAAAGAACCTAATGCTAGGACTGACTCCTCCTACAAGAATATTTATTCCTTCACTTCAATTTTATTGGCATTTCTGATGTCACTGCTGTACCTGCTGGAATTCWGACCCTGCTGAAAATGTAACAAAAGACAGACATGCAACATTTCGGTCAGGCTTTGGGAAAAAAAAAATCCATGAAAACCTGCCTTTGGGGAGTCAGCAGCAAGCCACTGAGCATAATATGCTTGTAAAGGTGGGCTCAGCACTGAGCAAGGCCTAAGCAGGGACACATACCTTCGGAAAAAATATGTTGTAATGAGTGAAAGATGAATATGTATTGCTTTTGTGGAAATATGTTCAGTGACTCACACAAGTGGGCAGTTAATTTCAGTTCCCYGGCTGCAGTGCCTTAAGTTATACATTTCTAGGTAACATTCAGAGAAGGGAGTCATTTATGAATAGCCTCATTTCTGCCTGCACTCTATATTAATACTTGCATTCCTTTTCAAGCCACAAACAAATAGCCAAAGATGAAATTCAAGAAAGAGGATCTGGGCTGCTGCTGTAAGGGCTGGGTAGAGTATGCAGGAGAATGTCTTCATATAGGGGAACTGTYTATGTGAGGAGAGTAACTCGCATTAATGTTTCATGGGAAAGCTCTTGGGGCATATTATACATTTTGCTTTATGGATATACACAAGATTATTTTATCTTTCATCCTATCCAGAGCACACTGAAATCAATGTATGCCTTGCTTTGACTTCRCTGAGGTTTGAATCAAACTCACGACAGTAATTATGAAGGGCAAAGAGCCATCATGGTGATTTGTGATCATTTTGGTGTCTTATAAGCTGAAATGTTGATTTACCATGTTCATAGCCCGTTTCCTTTTGGAATGGATTCACACACATCAATAGGAAATGAATTTGATGCTCCTTTTCTTTTCCAGTAAATTGGTCCAGAGCAAACAGCTATTTCCTTACTGGAGGGGCCACCAGCATCTGCCATTAGCATTTGTGCCAGGTCAGGACACTAAAGTGATGGTGATGCCCTTTTTACAACTGCCACTAACAGTTGCCTGGACCTTGAGGGCACATCTTGCTGGGGAATCCCATGATGTTCCAGCATATGTTCTCTGGCACCACACAGAGAGCTGGGGGAGGCAAGGGAGGGCCACGCTCACAATCCTGCCAGCTGCCCAATCTTGCACATAGCAATAACTTGAAGTGATGCTAAACACCCCAGGCTGGACTCTTCTAAGTGCCCTGCCAAGTTTGTTGCAGCCCTGGTTAATACTTTTTATTGCTTTTTTAAACACAGGAGGTCCCTAAAGTTCCCTTTCATCTGGTTCCCTGCCACCATCTTTTTAGTGCAAGCGCCCCTAACTAATAGGAACAATTACAATATGCCAAGAGTTAATTAGCCTAACACAAGGACAGGTTTTTCTGGCTGTTTTCCCAGGCCCTTGACTGACATCTTGGCATGGGCTCATCACAAGTTCTTCTCTGCTTGGTGAATATGAGAGCATACTGCAGTGTGGGCCAAGGAGGGAGAAGACAGAGGTGTTCCCCCAAGTGCTATGAGGAACAGAGACAGATGGGTTTCATACCTCTACCATTCTACAGATGAGATTTAATTATGAGCAGAAGGCACAAAGCTACCAGCGTGGGTGTGAGGAACATGGTGAACCCTCCAGAGATGCTTCCTTGCAATTTTTTCTTAAATTGCAAGTGATGCCCATTTCTACAGAAATACAATTTTGTTCATGACCACTGAGGCCTGGAAGTACAGGAAAATTATCTTTCTGTMAAAAAGTGGTCTAAACATTTTTCTGTGTCGATGTGGCTCTATTATGTTCATTCCCATATTTTACTATGATCKATCCACAACTTTTTAAATCCAGATAGTAGCTTTAAAACATGTAGCCTGTTTCTGGAGTTTTCTGGATTTTCTTGCATATATGTCCTTTCACTTCTCTTTATTTAGAAATTATAGATATTAGAGAGTCTGTACTCAGACAGATCCTCAATTGTATACGATATTCCAATGGATTAAATGCCAGATTCTGATCTCATTGTAGGCAATAGAGTGACTTGTACCAGTTTTAACATCTTTGCAAAGCTCTTCAGACTTGTTTCATAGCATTATAACAAATGTAGGCACTATTAAACTGAAAAATATAACCTTTGGGACCAGAAATTTGGGATGGCTCCAATTTCCCTAAGTATTTTAATAGAACAAGTTGACAAAGTAGGAAAAAATATTAGTCAATATGTTTGGTATCAAGATACTTAGTGACAGCATCACTGCTTAAAAAGCAAATAAACTAGCAGAACTCRTAACTCCACCCACCACCCCATCATTTCCAGAGAATCCATGATCAGGTAATTTAGTCTAGGATTTTTATGACTTTTCACTATAAATAGAGTAAAAAAATATGTGGGGAATGTAGTGGCTTTGGGCAGATGTTCCTTTATTGAGAATGGGCTGCAAATGCCCTCTCAGCCTTATGAGAAGGTTTTAAAGTGTGTCCTTAGGAGGAAATATGTAAATAATAAGGTTAAAGATTGAACTGAGTTCTACTCTGTCTTTACCTATGCTGGGATCTACATTATGAGCAAGTATTGGAATAAATATGAATCCTTGTTTTACTCAGTTATGATGCCCAGCCTGCCTCAAATCCAGAAGTCTCTACACTGTTGCTCCAACAAGACTAATTATAAAAATAAAAATAAACTTACTCTCTGGGACGTACCTTTCTTTACAGCACATATATATCCCTGTTGTCCAGCATGAAGATTTGAAGGAGATGAGTGAGCATTTTGAAGCTGTTTTTCYATCATTTTCCCCACATTTTCAAACACCTTCTGATTCTGCATTTGCATTTTCCCCAGTKCCAGCCTGCAGTGTGTCATTTTCCAAGGCCACCACGTCATTCTGTTTAGCTGAGCAAGATTTCCAGGTTCAGTTTGCTCAAAATTCTGYTGTGTTCTTTATCTCCCAAAGATGTATGATCCTGTTCTGTGCAGATGGAATGCCTAAGGGAGAATAGAAAAACAGTGTATGATGCGATGGTAGTGGAGGGGAATCACTGAGCTCCATGGAGATGACTTGTCCCTCAGGGCTTATCCTGTAATCTGTTTATTTATGGTTGGTGCTATTGATACCAACAGTCAGCACCTCTACCGGTCCTTTCCTAACCTCAGTGTCCCACATCTTAATTTTCCAAGCAAATTTTGCCCACAAGAGAAGAGGTCTTGTTCTGTTCATCACAGTTGTAGAATCCCACACACAGAAACCTATGGGAATCAGTGACAAAATAATAACTTTCCCATCTCAGTTCCAAACATCCCTTAACTATACCTGGTAACATAATCTACAAATTCTTTAGATGTTTTGAAAGTAAGCCAYGGTACTGCACTGTCCAAGGATTTGTGTGGGATTTGAGGAGACAATCAAGGATGATTCAAGCTCTTTGCACTTAGTTTGAACAAATTCACTGTTATGACATAGACATTTTAGTGGGTGTCATCCCAGTACAGTTGAGGAGGGATGGGAACAAGTGTTGTGCTCATGCAGGTCACTGTAGTGTGGAGGAATTCACCTTCTTATCCACAACTTGGACATCTTAAATATTGGTCCTAAGCTKAATGGAATTTGCACACATCATACCCACTTCCTTTTCTCCATGGCAGTATGCATCATGGCAGCACCCTAATTTCTGTTRTATTAGAAGATTTATTTGTAAGGGYTGTCGACCCAATTACTAGCCAAAATACCAAGAAAAGCTGAATTTCCTTCAAGCTGTTTTCTGAGCTCAAGATTGAGGAATTGCTGATCCGTAGGTTAAATCCCATTGGTACCGAATTCTCCAGTTCTAGTCAAGAAAATCACAAAAGGCTCCGAGGTTAGGACAAGAGATTTTTTTTCTAGTCTCCAGTAAAATTACCTGCGTACTTGAAGCTGAACATCTGCCTGAGTGCTCTGTTGGATTGAAACCAAAATGCTTAGCACTTCACCAGGCAGGGCTCTGACAGTCTCAAGGCCAATGATTTTTACAGCAGACAGCCAAGCCATCAAAGGATTAAACAATACAGAAAGAATGCTAAAACCACAAACTTATTGCCTTGCTTCCTCAAGGAGATGACAATGTGTACCCTTATCACAAATTAAATATGAAAAAAAAAGGTTGTAACCATAGCAGCTGTGAAAGTCAGGCACTCCGGGCACAGGATTTATTATGCTTCTACTTCATCACAGGCTGCATTCATTTACAAAGAAGTCCTTAACGTCAAGAACAAAAGAAACAAAATTTCTGTGAATGCTCTGAATGTGCTGACTGCCTAATGCTTGGAGTGCCACTTCATAAGCCGAGCTGACAGGAAATAATAATATAATTAGACCACAATGACCTTCAGGTCGGGCACTTCCTGGCAGTTAACCCAGTCTTTAACCTGGTGGCTTGGCTGCTCTTGGAAAGTGCCCAGTCCCGAGGCTTTCATAGCTGTGACAACTGCAGGAGTTCTTAAAACAAATAAATTACCATTTTTATGTGCTGAAAAGTTAAAAACTGAACTGCACATTGCCATGGAGACAGTGTGCTATTTAGAGCATGGAGATTTTCCAAGGAGTGAGAGTCCAGTTWAAAATCCAACAGGAAAGAATCCTTCAATCTTTGTTTTTCACTGGATTTATAATCATTGTACTTTGCATGTAGGATGCACAGAGATAATGTTAATGGATTCTCTGAAGTCATTTGTGTATTCTGGAGACAAATCTTGACTATCATATTGGAACTGTGTATTCTGCTTAGGTCTGCCCCAGTTCCTACAGCATCTGCTTTCTGTGATATCTTATTACCAGAGCCATCAGTAATGACAATTTAAGGAATTGTTTAAGCATCAGCCAACAGAAATACTGTAATAAACAGCCTTGAGTTTGCAGGCTCTATATTACGCACTGAGTACTCCAAACCCAGGTGTCTCAACCTGGTTTAAATTCTCTTTCATAAATATCTTTCTGGGGAATTCAAATGTTCTGCAAGTTTGTTGCCAAACACAACTGGACTTGCACTGTTGGAATGTCAGAGAAATGTTTGGTATTTATAAAACCAGCATGCCCCAAAGCATCAATGCGCTTTACCAAGGAATCTTATTGATTTAAAAAGTCTCTGACACTTTGCATTCCTTAATGCTGTATTTTAAATGTTTTTGTCATCTTGTCAAGGACTGGAAAACAACACATGAATGAGCTTTTGTTGTAAATATCGATTCTAAAGAAACCTATTAGACAGAGACTCTGCATGTAACAAATGTGTGAGAGGAAGAGCAGTGCATGGCTTTTGCTCCCAATTATTGCACACAAACAGTTTGCTCAGTGCTTCAGTTTTGTATTCCTGGATATACCCTCTGCTTGGCAGACCTGTTCTGGGTTGGTTTGGAGGTTCCTTGGTTTTTTAAAAAACTTTTTAAAATGAACAATGACCTGTGGTTTACAAATTATTCAGTGCAGCGTGAGGCAGAACATGATTCAGCTGCTGTCAGGATGCCTCAGAGGGGCATGTGCTTTCTTGAAGGACACTTGCAGAAAAGTCAAAATACAAAGTTACTGAGCATTTCTGCTGGATATCTAAAGATGGATCTGAAAGGAGAAAGGGATGGAGGGGATGAACATTGTGATTTATACACAAGTTGTAGAGGAAATCATATATAAGACCGTGTGCAGAAACATATTGCAAACAGTGCAGTATAGGCTATAGCAATAAAAAATGAAACAGTATTCATTTTATAAAAAACTRTATGAGACTAGACATGGGATGCTTGGATTTCTTTTCCTTCTCTGCAAAAATTCCTTCAGGGCTTTCTAGATTCTTTTCTGTCTTTCTCAACACTAGAAGTATCTGGTTTATTAGATCCAGTCTCACRACCTAGGCACAAGCCTCTTTTTATTGTTTTTTTTTCCCTTTAAATGTGGAACAATAAGGTGCTATACAATAACACATTACACCAATCAGATCTCAGGGGAATTAACTTTTTTAGTGGGTGAGAAGGCACTAMCTATTAGCTACTCTCATATTCTCTTGAAAATTTCTTCAATTTTCAATTCAATATTTTATCAATATTCTCTTTAATATTGATATTCTCTTAGTAATTCCCATATTAAAAAAAGCTATGAAATCAGCACTGCAATGCTGTGTATATAAACAAAGATTAATATTTTCTCAGTTGTACTACAAAAATATCTCACCTAATGTGATAAATCATTACCATCAATGAGCCCATTTGAGAAAACCTGAAACTGCTCTCAGACTGCAGCTAGTAACTTCTGTGTTYGAGAGTGTTGGGCTGAACTCAAGAGCACCTCAGGCTAAGGCTGTCCTCTGACTGAGGAGAAAGATCCCTCTTCATGAGGGATCTGGGGACTGGGAGCACACAGGTATCATTTGGGGACTCGTAGCACACAAGTATCTCAGGTTGGAAATGGGGCAAAAATGTGGGGATAATCCACAGCCACTCCCCCCACACAGGGATAACTGCCAAGCTGAAGGATCTGATCCTGAGCACTTCAGGCTGAGCTTGTGCAGCCGGTGACTTTATCTGCTCTTCACRCCCAGCTGAGACCTTGTAGCCACAGCTGACGGGGCACCAGCCTGAGATGATGAACTCTTCCCCTACATTAGCAGACTAATATGTGGGCTTGGAGCACAGGCAGAATGAGCTCATGTCTGCCCACAAAAGACCTTTTAAATKTATTTAATATTGGTATCCAAACACAGGCACAACCACAATTAGCAATCCCAATTCCTTTTTAGCAAAGGTGGCCAATCCAGACTATGAAAAATCATCACACAACTGCAAGATAAGTGAGAAGCTCAGGCAGGTGCAGCCCTAGAGCAAGATACCTTGGCTTGGGAAAGTGCCAAGCTTTGTTTTATCAGCTCTCAGAGCTGTTGTTGTCTTTGTGGAAAGGAAACAAACACCACTGAAAGAGAAGAGAGATAAAATGAGAATAGGGATAAGGACTTCCTTAATTACTCATACTCTGAACTTTCACTCTAGTGGTGCATTTCAGACTCCCCTTAGGGCAAGTAACTGGCCAGACTTGCCAGTACCTCAAAAGAAGCAGGAGACACTCTGCATATCTTTCAAAAAGATGCTGCCATCTACCTGCCCTTTACATTGCCTTCATTTGCTTCCATTGCATCAATAAACAATTGCTCTCTCTCCCACACAAGTGATCTCTGTTCATGCAGAGCAGGAGATCATGCAACACACACAGGAACAGTTATCTTCCTGTATTTTAGCAGAGACAAAGGAGAATACAACTGCAACAAAACCAAAACATATATCCAGCATACACAGGGTTGATCATTGCAAATACATTATCTCTCCAGAAAAAATGGTACATACAATACAATTATTCTTGGACACAAGGGGACGGCAAGAACATGCTCTGGGAATGGCACCAGATTATCCTAAATAGAATCCAGCAACAAGTTCATTTGTTTAGGAGGAAGAAAGAACAAGCAGACATCTTTCTTCTCCCCTCCTCGGAAAGGGAAGGCAATGACAAAGCAAGTCAAGGTGGAATCACCAGTAAAACAGCAAATGTTTTATCAAAAAGATATGGACACAATCCTTCCCCAGACATTGTGGTGGAAATAGTGGCAGCAACACATTCACCAGCAAAGACAATGTGAGTGCTCTGTGCCAGCTGTAAGCCCTTCTCTGCTCCAGCTGGCCCCATAGTTGACTCGTGCAATGCTCTGACCCTGCTTGGGCTTGAACCTTTGAGCAGATGATGAGAGCTCTGAAAGGGTAACTTAAGGAAAGATATTCTAGTTATAATGAATGTCATGTGTTGTTTCCACCTTGTATATTTACAGGTTCATATGTACCTTCCTAGAMAAGTCAGAGATTCCATTAAAAGACACTGCAGTTTACCCAAAGCTTGCTCTTGAAATTTGCCTGAAGATAAAAAGTTTCACTATTCCACTGTCAAACACCCACAGTACAGAGAGTATCAGAGACTGCAGCCTGGGCCTTGAGTGCAATTATACAGCAACCACTAATACCCATTGAGTAAATATTAATTAAGACCTTTGCCGCCACTAATGCGTGCAGGGTGGCATCCTGCTGCCTAATTGCTTAAGGACACTAGAAATTACACCAGCTCTATCTCCTCAGGTACTGGGGACACACAATAATCCAGAAACATAGTGAAATTTAGCCCCTCCACATATCAATCATGAGTCATCAAATCTCCATGTCTTAGCAACAAAAAAACCCAATCATATTTCCAGCGTACACGAGGTTGATCAATGCAAACAACTGATTTTCCATGYATTCAGGAAAAGGAAGTCTGGTTTGAAAACTGTTTTTCAAGCTYCAGCTCTTAAGGAATGAAAACAAGGAGGGGAAAAAGGATAGGAAAAGGGAGAGGAGCTCTTATGAAGATGCACCTGGGTTTGTATTCATTTATGTCTGGTCCCGTCTGTCATGTCATATGGTGCCATGAAGCACAAATTGATTTCTAAGAGAGAGRGGATCTGGCTTCTGGTAGTATAGGATCCATTTGGGAATTTTCACAGGAAAAAAAAAAGAAATTCCAGAATTCAGGGGACCAAGGGTTCTTTTTCTATTGTTTTAATACAACTCACTAAATTGCATTAAAAAATACTGTATTTGGATTCYGGCATTTCCAGCATTTTACAGGTAGGTGCTATCAGTAAAAAACTCATTACCCAGAGGGTGAAAATTTCAGCAAATTCAGAAAATTTTCAGTAAAATCAGGGAGTGGTAGATGTTTCCACTTTTTTAGGATTTGTGCCTCAGATCARCTCTTTCACATGTTGGTGCAGTAGTGCATAAACAGTTGAGGCAGAAAGCACACAACAGAGAAACATCAGGTTCATATATTAAAAAATACAGTTTCTCTCACTAAGGCYTTAAAGCTCTTTAGTTCTAGTAATCTCCTTTCTAATATTTTATGCACTGTTTCTAATAGCTTGGTAGACCACAGAAGGAAAATTCTCACTTCAGAGAGCACATGAGATAAATGTTGAAGCTAATGGAGTGATTCTTGCCCATTGAAAAGGAAAAGAAGCATCTTAGTACATGTCCTTAGGCCAAGTAAATGATATTTAGTGYTACTTCTTAATCTTCAGTGGTGAAAATCTATTGCAGGTAGCCCAGGGCTAAAATGAATCAATCAGACATGCAAACTATTGTTGACAGTGATGAGCTCAACCTGCAAAGAAACCAAGAAACACCAGTCTTTTCCTTCTGAGACTGTTGTGTTATGTCCTACAAAGTGCAAATAAATTCCAGGCCTGGAGAGGATGCAGAGTCTGTAAACTCAGCCCAARTAATCCTGATTCCTGCTCACTGGCTTGGCTGGCTTAAAAAGGAACCCTTTTCCTGAGGCTCATCATATGTTCTCAGAGAGCTCCACAGAGTGCAYGCTACAGCTTTCTGCTGATTGCCCATCCTGCTCCCAGGCCTGATTCTCTTGCCTTTTCTTCCTCAAGAAGAAAAAGCTTGGCAGCCCCAAAKGTTAACACAGCGTTTTAGAAAATCGTTCCTTATTAAGCTATGACTCCAACTAGTTTGTGGGGAATATTAGATAATATGACTGCTAATGTTCAGGCAGTACATGTCAATACTTCCAGAAGCCTGATAGAAAAGTCCCACCACCTTGCCTGACCTCTTCCATTTTTCATCTTGTAATATCCTGGTGTGATATCACAGCCAGTGAATTTTTTTTTCTGTTCGTGCCTGGCAAGGCTCCAGATGGTTTTTAAGTCACTTGTTCAGGCAGAAGAAGAATGGTACATTTGGGATGAAATTATGCTGGAGGGCATTGCTGCAATTAGAGAGATGAATGGCCCTTGGCTTTAATGAGAACACCAGGTACAAGTTTCATGCGCTCATTCAGAGCAATCCAGCTCACCAGCCAGGCAATGTAGAGCTGCTAAGTCAATACCTGTGGAACTGCAAACACTGCTTCTGGAGAAGGGGCCCTTYCTACTCCATGTTTACCTACAAACAAAACACATCTTAGCGGGAGAAAACATCCCAATTGTCATGAATATTCTGTCTCATTCCTTCCAGCCTGTTAGAGCTGCTTTTAAAGTCACAGTAGAATAGTGAGCTAGAGAATGCTGGATGGGCATGAAAAGCACAATTTGGGCGTTTATATCACTATTATAAGCACACCCATGCCAGATAGAATGCAACTACMTATCTCCAACCTCATTCCAACAGTGAAATTGTTTTTGTGCTACTTGAACAGAAATCTGTTCTTTAAACCCTGTTGCTTTCCTGTGCTTTTTCAAGCTTCATGAGATAACTTTTTGTGCTACATATCTACAGCTTCACCAACACAAATATACTAAAAGGACTCTATTAAGATCATAAGGACAAACTCTCTTTGATGAAGAAAGAATTAAGGCTGCTAGATCTGCCCCAGCTCAGTTTCCCTTTTTTTGTGCTGATTATGATATAACCTTTGATAATTCAAGCACATTTTTTCACAGCATTTTTCCTGTCTCTTTTTGTGCATAGAATGGACTGCACTCACKAAGTGAGCAGCAATTCAATATTTCTTTTTCTGCCTGTTGTTCAATGTATTGCCCCAGGCCTTATTTACTGCATATTTACAAATGTGGTTCTAAAGACAGAATTATTAATATACTCCTGGGTGTTTCTGTGCTGCTTATCATTACTCTATGTGAGTGCTTCACAAAGATCATTCAATTTATCTTCCCACCATTTTTCAGAGGTGAGGAGATGGAATCATCCCTGTTTTACAACTTTCAGCTCACAGCTTTCTGACTTCTTTTTCCTATTCTTTTTTGTCCACCACCTCTACACTTGTAGGTTTTGTCCTTTCCCCCTATTTCATGTTGTCACCAGCATATGCCTGCCTCCTCTGCAAATTCCAGCTCTCACTCCTATGACCAGCAGGAAAAAGCCCCAGGAGGGGCTTTTCTTCTTGGAAGAGGGAAATAACTTTCTTCTTTTTTGTTGCTAGCACTGACATTACATATAATAACCAGAAAGGATTTTTCAGTCCTGCACTAAACCATGCCCCATCCAAGCAGAAGCTTTRGAAAACTTAGTGGCCAAAATGATGAACCTTGTTGAACTCCAGCAAACCAGATATTCTCAAAGACTTTGAGCTTTTTAAAATAGGCATTATAAGAGCATTCCTAACAGCAACTCTGTGCTCCATTCAAATTTCAAAGCCTCATTCAAAGTGTGAATAGTAGAGCGTTTTGATGACTCACTCACCTTTTCTTTAAAGTAATAAAAAGAAACCTGCTTAATCATATTTTAGTTGTAGAAAACCCAAACATTCTTTTTAAAAGTTATATATATGTAAATAAAATTTAGATGATCCTGTTATAGAAAAATCTGCTCTCGAATTAATGTTTTGAAGAGCTATAACACCTTTTTTTTTCAGTTTATCTTAATAAGAAGAAGTGCTTGAACACCTTAATTACAGAAACTCTTATCAGCCCTACCTGTAATACGTGAATGGACACACATAAACTTCTTATGGCTAACTCCATGACACAGAAAAAAAAGAATCTAATAAGTAGACTCATGCATTTAGAGAAACATGAACATGTACAAATGTCTTTGAGCTTTCATTTGCTTGAATAAAAACACCCAGGGGAATTCTTTAAGGGAAAATACGCAAAGTGGGGG